>PVKM010002166.1:0-67736 GCA_004027735.1 Carollia perspicillata | reverse complement strand
TAGGAAGGAAGAACTGAACATGCTACAACATGGATGAACCTTGAAAACTTTATGCTAAGTGAAAAAAGTCAGTCACAGATATTTAGAATACACATATCTGTACAGAAAGATCATTGCCTAAGAATGAAGAATAAGCATGGGGTATAATTGGAGGTAATTTGGCGGGATAACACAAATGTTCTAAAATTATGTTATGATAATACACAGCTGTATGAATAAAAGCCATTGAATTCAATCACAACATTTCAATAAGTGAATCATGTGATATAAATTATATGCCAATAAAGCTACTTTAAAAGACTATTGTGATATAATTTTCAATGTACATAAAGATATACATATATACGAAAACTTAAATGGAATTTCATGCCAAATGATAGGAGGCAATCTAATGCTTAAACTTACATGTTAAATCAGTTTTACTTAATCTATGGAATGAAATATTATACAGAATTTAAAACATATTGACTGTAAATTCCTAACATCTAATAATTTATTTAATATGTTAAAGTATAAAAAAATCACATATGCACAGTATAAACTATACTATGTAGAGAGTTCTGTGTGTGTGAAGGTTCACACACACATTTATTCAAATAGCCTGGATATAAACAGAAAATAATTCTAGCAGTAATTTTATCTTACTAATGTGATCATTACCTCTGTTTTGTTTGCTTTGGGTTTTGGTTTTATTCCCTTTGTATCACCTAAATTCATGTAATTTACATATATTACCTTTATATACATATTAATAAAAATGTTTAGTTTAAAAATCTAAAGATGATTTCAAAGAACTTTGTTGTTGAAGCATCAAAAGAAATCATTATCAATCTACTGATAATTTTACTGAATTCCATGACTTTAGTTTTATACTTTATAAAATGAAAATGGTAACAATATATCAAAGTATTTACAAAGACAAAACAAAATAATCTGAAAGGCTCTTAAAAGTACTTGATTAATCTCAGAGCACCAGTTCCCAGAGAGAAAGGCAGGAAGGACTACTGAATTGAGAGCAATATACAAGGAAAGTGATCCAGGCGAGAGTGTATTATCCATCATCCATCAGCAGGGGAAAATGCAGAAGGTTATCAAAGGAAACAGTCATAATAGGTCTTAGACTAAATCAGCTCTACTTCAGCAAAGCACAAAAAGCCCTACAACAATATTTATCCAAACTATTGACAGCTGTTTTGTGATGTTTTAGTGAGTAGAAATTTTCCAAATAAAGGCCTAAGAAAAATCTGACATAAATTACAATGCAACACCATCTTCCATAAAAAGAATAAAAAGGCAATTGACAGCAGTGAAACATAGTAGTTGCAGGTTGTATGTTTATTGCAAATTCCCCATAGTGAGTATGGCCTCATGGGAATAAAATTACTACTTTACACTTGAAGAACCCTTTCTGAACTTTAAAATTCTCCCTTATGGATTATCTACATTTCTAAACTAGATTTATACATTTTGTAACCAAGGTGCAAGAATTATATCTTATATCTATTTTATTAATGTGGAAAATCTCAGATAAATTGCATGCTTTGATTTATTCACATGACTAATAAATGATAGAACCAAGAGTTTAATCTACCATTTTCTAAGTCAACAAGTGATTTTACTTCATCTTATATTTAAATAAGCAAGCTAATAATTTTTTTCTCTTTCTTTCCTAAAACCTTCTGAAAGCATAAAATGGAGAAAGAATTTGCATTTGGAAATGGATATTTGATATTAATCTTGATGGGGGAATCTATGACATTATTTCAAATAAAAAGTGGTTTTAAAAATTAATAGTATGCTAGATTAACTATATCTTTCTTTTTTTCTGTAATGAAGTAGAGTCTATTTACCCAGCCCTCAATGTGGGCTGCCATTGTGACTTGCTGTGACCAACAGACTGTGTCTGAAGAAATATTGTATGACTTCAGAATCCAGGATTTAAGAGATCTCGTAGTTTTTGCTTTTGTCCTCATAGACCATCACTGCCTGTGCTGGGGCTCAGGATAGAATCTTTCAGGATGAGAGATATAATGAAGATAGATGATGTGGAGAAAGGTGTCACACCCTTGCCAACCACTGGAGCTGAGGCCCTATACGTGAGAGTGACTACTCCAGAAACTACACAGCCCCACCCAACAGCCCAGTGGCTACAAATCCTCAGTGGGCCCAGCGGGCAGGATGTGGAGCAGAAACTAGCTAGCCAAACTGATTGGGGCCCAGATCACAAACCCACAGAATCATATAATGTATAATTATTGTATGAAGCCAATGAGTTTTGTAGTGGTTTGTTATTAAGCAATAGATAGCCATGATGGATAGTGAAAGTATTTAGACCATAACAGACCACTGTCATCAGAGGTTTATGTTAGAAGGGTTTATATGAAAAGCAGAAATAAAACCTCTTCTATTAGAAGACAACTTGATGATATATTAATGACGCATGTTCATGATTATTGAGTGAATTTGAGTTGTGATAAAAGCTCAGCTGGACAATGAATCATCTGTGATGCTAATGCAGGGAGCATTTACATATTTACTATCTGATAGCCATTAAATAATACTCATGAAAATAATTTGTGGCATGTTATTTCACTATCCACACAGAGGACATAAGAAAGAAATTGACTTTTTACAAAAGGCATATAGTAAGTGAAAAGACATTATTAATATTTCTAGTCTTATGCTTTGGATTCTTATCCATAAATACACATTTAATCAAATAACTCATGAAACTATCTGTATTTGTAAACTGATAAGTTAAAAAGTTTCAGTTGCCAGCTTCTTTCATTATCTAGCTATTTCATTGATTCTCAAATTATAAATCACAATTTCAGTAAAAACATTATAATTTAAAAGCTATTTATAAACAATTATAAATTGTTTGATAAACAATAATATGAAAGCTTTCATATTATTCTAGGGCATATTCACATAATAAATTACACTTAAGTCAACAATTTAATAAATATAATACAGTTGCTCTAATATTACAGATTTTATTTTTTCTTTACTTTAACTGAATTCATTGAGTAGCAGTGGGTTTTCTCTATATAAAAAGTTCAGGGTTGGAAACCAAAAATGTTTGTTTTGAAACATACACAGTGTCAATATAAGCTGGAAAAATCAAATTGATTTCATTTCTCTCTGTTTTCAATTTATTCATTAGCAGAAAATATTACTATAAGAAGTATCAAAAATCAAGGGATAATAATATAAGTAACAAATATAAGAAGTATCGATAAGTCTAGTAAAGAAAATAGTGATCTAATACAATTGATATAACATAACAATAAACAAAAAAATAATGAGGTAGAAAATATACTAGTTTTATGCCTGTTCTGATTCCTAAATTTCACCTGAGAATTTATAGAGAGAAAGAGCATGGAATCTAGCAAAAGGAAGAAAGCAAAAGTGAAAGAATGGAGTGGGGTGAATAGGGCTGGGAACAGTAAAATGACAACACACTCACAATGATCAACAACTAAACCTAAAAAACAAAAGCTTAGCAAACAATTAGAACAGGAACAGAATCACAGAAATGGGGATCACATGGAGGGTTATCAGTGGGGACAGAGAGGGGGAGAATGGGGGCAAAAGATACAGGAAATAAGAAGCAGAATGGGTAGGCACAAAATAGACAGGGGGAGGTTAAGAATAGCATAGGAAACGGAAAAGCCAAAGAACTTGCATGTACAACCCATGGACGTGAACTGTCGAGGGGGAGAGTGCTGGGGGGTGAGTGGGGGCAGTGCAGGGAAGTGAGAGAAAAAGGGGATAAAAAAAGGGGACGAATGTAATAGCATAATCAATAATATATACTAAAAAAAGAGAAAGTCTCTGGTTAGGGATAACAGCCAAGATGAGCCATAAACTAGTTAACTTGAGACATTGTTTTCATCCTGAAGAGAAATTCTCCAAAGAGGACATACAGATGACAACAGACACATGAAAAGGTGCTCAATGTCAGTAATCGAAGAGAAATGCAAATTAAAACCACAATGAGATACCACCTCACACCTGTCAGAATGGCTATCATCAATAAATCAACAAACAACAAGTGCTGGTGAGGATGTGGAGAAAGGGGAACTCCTTTGCACTGTTGATGGGAATGCAGACTGGTGCAGCCACTGTGGAAAGCAGTATGGAGATACCTAAAATATTAAAAATGGATCTGCCTTTTGACCCAGTGATATCACTTCTGGGAATATATCCAAAGGAACCCAAAAGAACACTAATTATAAAAAACATAAGCACTCCTATGTTCATTGCAGTATTATTTACAATTACCAAGATATGGAAGCAGTCCAAGTGTCCATCAATAGATGAGTGGATAAAACAACTATGGGACATTTACACAATGGAATTGTACTCAGCCATAAAAAAGAAAAAAATGTTACCCTTTTCAACAGCATGAATGAACTTGGAGAAGATTATGCTAAATGACATAAGCTAGTCAGAGAAAGACAAATACCATATGATTTCCTTCATATGTGGAGTCTAATTAACAAACTGAACTAATAAGGAAAATGGGGACAGATTCATTGATGGAGAGCAGATAACAGCTAGTAGGCAGGGGGAGAGTAGGGGGTGGAAGGACTGAGCAAAAACATAAAAGGGCTCATGGACACGGACGACAGTTTGGTAAATGCTGGGGGGCAAGGGCTATAATGGGACTAAGTGGTTAATGGAAAGTAATATAATAAATTTTAAATCAAATAAATAAGTAAATACATAAATAAATAGGACATATGAATGAAAAACAAAGAATGAATGAAAAAGTTTAGACAAGAGAAGCCACAAGAGAGTCTCACCTATGAACTGAAAACTTTCCAGAGATTACAGTGGAAAGATGGACCAACTACCACTATAAAAGAAGAGAGAGTTTATTTAATTCATGGGGTCTTCAGTAGTGACCTCAGAAAGGCTGCAACTTCAAAATGTGGCAAAATTATCCCTGGAGTATACCCTTTTCTAGGCTCAACCTAAGGAATTTTGAGAATAAGCCCTGAAAATATTAAATTGATCTGCAAGTTATTTATCGACCAGACAAAAAGTCCTATACTCTTCAGAAGACTACAACATTAGCATTCAACAATACAAAATCCATACTATTTGGCACCCAACAAAATATTACTAGAGCTCAGAAGAAGGAGGAAAATGAAGCTCATAACTTGAAGCACTATTAACTAATAAATAGAGAACCAGAATGCCAAAAGTGAAATAATTAAAGAGATGTGGTCATTTAAGATACTTATTGTAATTATGCTCCATAAGTTCAGGGCCATAAAAGAATAGGCAAATTTAATAAGGAAAGTATGTGAAGATATAAAAAAAGGGATAAGAAATCAGAAATAAAAATTTCACAGGCTAGACACTGCCGGAGCGAAGATCAATGAACCAGAACATCTAAAAACTGAATCTTTTCCATATAAAGAACAAACCCTGCTCTGCTTATAGTTTTGTTAGCACAAAGATACATATGAAACACATCACAACATGTAATGCACATTCTGACAATAAAAATGGAGCTCTATGAATAAAGTCAACTACATAAAAGAAAACATCACTCTAGCTTTTTTGTTGCATTTTCTTTCTTTTTAATATATTTCTTCTAAAAATACTCATATAGGTAAATATGAATAATTATGTTAGGGGACCGGTTTGCTTTGGTCTGGCAAATGTGACTCAGCTCTGTTTGGAGAACCTACAGAAGCGAGGTGGTGGGCAGGAGCCAGACCCTCAAACCGAGTTTTCCCGCGGGAATCAGGCCTAGGAAATACATATAGACTGTTATGGCTTGCTCTTGCTAAAACTCCATCACCCTGGTCTAAAACAACAAATGTGTATTGTCTGTCTTCACGGTAATTTCCACAGCCTGTATGAATTTTCCCAAGGACAGAGCTAAGCAGCTCATCACCATTCCCCCTGCATGTTATTTTCATTTCCTTGATTGTACCTAAGATGTAGACAATAATATTCTATCTAATAGATAATAAATCTTTCTCTGATGTAAGACCCAAGGAAAACAATGAAAGCCTGTCTGGGCAAGGGTCGGGGTGCTCTCCCCTTGAGGGAGTAGGCTTGCCGTCCCCTTTTCTCCACAGGATTGCTGTCGCCTGTGCATTCATTCTCGTTGTCAGCCACAACAGGCGGACTCTGCTGGCTGGAGTCTGCCACAATTATGCATAATAATCATTCTAATATTTATATTCCTGCATATTGGACAAGTTAAAAAAAACATGCCATGTTTTAAAATTCTCTAAATAATACTGACAAAGCACAGTGGTATTCTTATGAATAAAAACATCTAGAAAATACTAATTAAAAAATATCATTGCTCTTATAATATTCTGAAAGAAATTTAGCATTTTTTAGTATTGTTTTAAAGACAAAGTGTTCATTTTTTAAAAAATTAGACATGGCAGCTAAACTGTTACTGGCTGTTAATGACTGGAGCCCTGTTTTTTTCTTCTTATTCTAATAAACTGATGTCAAAATATAGAGACACAACCACAGCCATTAGTGTTAATAAGTAGGTTCCTGTAAATGGTGACAAAGAAGATTCTAATTTCATTCAGCTGCAATTTTAACAGAAAGCTAAATTTTTGTAGAGCTAACTTCAGAAAAAGCCTGATGAACCTATGTGGCACTGAGTTGTGAGGACAGAAAATGGCCAACCTACTCCCATTCCTTTAAGTATAAATAGTAGTCATATCAGATGTTTCTGAAAATTAGAGATCCTATTATGTTTTTTTAAGAAAAGGATATCATCTTCTGACTCATGGGATGGACTCCTGAAAAGTAGCCTTTCCTTATTGTTCAGAAATAAGATATTTTCTTAAATTCATTGTATTAATTGTATTCACTACATTATTAGACTAGAGGATAGATAAAAATGTGCATTGTTTTCTTTCCTACATATATTTCTCCATAAAATGCTTCCTTATTAAAAATAAAGGTCTCAATAAATTTGAAAGAACATAAAAATGGATGTTTCATTATAATAAATGACATAAGCAGATTGGTCAATTCTGGTGCTGCACCTGTTTAGGTATTGATTTCATGAAGTTACCCTACATTTTCAGGTGCTCTTTTTTCCCTGTGTCTGCTGCTTAAGCAAGGATATTTATATGTTGCTGTCACTTGTTTATTTAAAAGATTGTAAAATATGTCATGAGCTCCAAAAATGAACTGATATAACTTACTAGTTATTTCAGCTGCAAGAGAACAGACCACTGTCTTACTGTCACCTGAGCTGACAATAACTAGTGGTACAAGGCAAAAGTGCTCTAACTCTTGCAATGAAAAGAATTCACTACTTAGCATTATGGCACAGTGCCTTTTGTGCCCAGAGCCATCCCGTGAGAAGTAGTTATGTCCCCATTTTAAAAATAAGGACAATGAAGTTCATCAGAGAAGCTAGGTCCATCGTGCAAGTTATTCAACAAGCAGGAGAAGGTTGAGAATTCAAACCCAAACCTGCTGGTCCTAAAGTCTATGTTAACTTTAATACTCCAATATAAATAATAAAATAGTGTGATCAGGATAGATTACTAAAGAGAATCAAGAGTCCTAAGAAGGATGGCTTAATATCTGAGGCAACAGAATGCAGAATAGAAAGAAGCTCAAATAATGGGGATTTCAGCATTAATTCAGGGTCAGCCAAGACAATGACATTGCTGATATAGTCATACCAAGATAGTCAATCTCTCTCTCTCTCTCTGCACCCCCACCCATGCATTAACTTTATGTCAGCTTTGGCTTCTTTAAGTGATACTTCAATGTTAGCCTAAATGTTCTCTGTGCATCACATGTACACATGTAGTTCTTTCCATGGAATATTCCCTACTTTGTGTGTGTATGTGTTTTGGCAAGGGTCAGCATAACAAACTCTTCTAATACATCATGTGGGCTCATGCTGACCCTCCTGAAGCCTGCAGAGTGGGACCACGTGGCGCTATGACAGGATCATAGATTTCTATCTTCCTTATTTGGACTGAAGCTGGTGTCCCTGAAATTTGCTGAGCATTAAATATGTTATAATACTACCCATTTCAACAGGATTATTTTAAGAATTAAAGATAATATTCATTAAACAAATAGTTTGTCATTCATGATATAAAATGTTTATAACATTTTTATGTTTAATCCATCTTCTTCCTATTTACCTATAATTCTTTCCAAGGACTGTGGGATTTTTTTTTTTTGAGCTATCATTTAGGACAATGCTGAAAACATGGCAGCTTTTGCTAAAAGATAAACCTCTTGCCACAATGACAATACATCACCTTTTTATTACATATAATATGCTCATCTTATTTACAATGCATACATAACTTTATATTCTATGTGCATCTCCCCAAATCCATATCTCCACCATAGACAGAGAATAAGTAGGGCTCAAAAACAGCTTGTGAGTAGAGTGACTTTCCAAAGTCACAATACTGTATAGTCACTGACCAAATTGAAATTATTTCATTTTTTATTAGATAATGACCTTTTTGTTCTTCTGTGCTCCTCAGCATCTACTCTATTAGAAGAAAGCTTGTCTTGCCTGGTGCTTTTACAGTTAAAGCTGATGGATTCAGTGCAGATTGTCCAAGTTGTTTTATCTTTACTTACAAAGGAAGCCAACTGGGTGATGGAATGATGCTCTACATTACTAACAGTGCACTTCATTTGTAGTTATTAAACACTCAGCAGGTGCCGCACCACACTGACATTTGTTCCCCAGTCAAGGCCCCTGTTTGACATGGCCCCACTGTGTAAGGTGTCATTTACTGAAAATGAGAATTCAGCTTGGATAATTAATAAATGTCACAATGCTCTCAAACAAAAGCATAGCTTGATATAGGAGAAATAAAATGCACAATCCAAGGACAAATAACATAAGTTTTCTTGCTTGACATTTTAAAGTTTATAAAGGATTAAGTGGACATCTGGCCCTGTCTTTTTACAGGGAGCCACCCTGAAAAAATCCCTAGAGATAGTTAGATGGTCTGATCTTGAATTAGCACACCTTGGGGCATAAACTCACAGGTTGCTATATTGCAAATTTTACACAGATAAGGAAGCTCTACCTCTAACTTGCTGTGTGAAGATGGACATGTTACTTGACCTCTATAAGCTTCTATTCTTACATCTGTGAAATGGGTTTAAAAATGCATTTTGTCTTTCCCAAAATGTAATTAGCAAACCGATGGTGGAGCAAAGAGCTTATTTTAGGAGACTGATAAACCTTCTAAAAATTCCATAATTATTTATAGTTTCATGAGGACTAGAAAAAAATTGAACTAGTCACATCATACCCATTCTTTCCAGGATATGAATTCTCACAAGAAGCTGAAGTAAGTAGGAATATTAGTTCTAGTATAAACTTTTAAAAAATTAAGTAGATAAGATTACGGGTGATCTAAAGATGAAAAATCACTACATTAGTACTTCATAATTTATTATAAAGCACTTGGAAAACTTTCTGGCATGACGAAAATTGGGTTTTACTGTTACTATTGGTGGTGGTGGTGGTAGCAGTAATGACAGTAATAGGGTAATAGGAGTGAATATAGAAGTATTAAGGTATTGACTTTGGTATTGACCAAAGTCTACTTCCAGTTGTTGCTTTTGTTTCTGTCTTTGTTAACGCTTCATAACCACTTCTTTCTTGGAAGAAATTCAAGATCACATCGTAACAGAAGATAAAAATGGCTATATTTACAACATGCAATTCTTCACAGGTTTGATGACTGTCATTGTCACCCATATGTGCCACTTCAAGTTTGTGGCCCCATACGACTGTCGGATTATATTCTCCAGGAAATGGGGGTGAACGGTTAACCCACGGAACTAATGCAACTCAATGGAAGGATGAAGTACTAAAAAATGAGATTCGTGTTTATAAACTATTTCGATCCAAAGTTCTGTCATCTATTATTTCATTTGATTTTTACAATGATAACAGAGGAAGGCAAGTGATAATATGCCACTTAACAAATGGCAAAAATGTGACCTGGTGAAATTAAATGCATGATAAAAATTCACACATGTTGTATTGGAAAAATAATTCTGTCTCATTTAAAGAAAGAAGCAATACTGAAGTTATATTTTGAATAATGGATCCAGAAAATAATTGAATAAACAATATAGAAAGATTTTGCATTTTAAAAGCAATTTTTCCTAAGTTTACTTTCCTTGACAAGAAATGAAATTTTACTTTAAAAATAAATGTGTTTTTATAAACATAAAGCAGTCTGTGATATGAATACAGTTATGGTTTGAATTTTTCTCTTTCAGGGGAAATAAAATAAAGCAGGTAGAACATTGGGTATTATATTTTAGAGGATTCCTGGACAACACATAAACCCATAGTTCAAATTAAAATTATACTAGAAAACACTAAGAATTATTTAATTCTTAATTAATTAAGTTGCATAAAATTATTCCCATCTTGAGGAAATGGTTGTTTCCCACTCTTCCCCTTTGCTACACAATGAGCGTGTAATCTTTATTTGTGTTTACTAACAGCTGCCATTATTGCATCTCACATTTCCCTAGCAAAGATGCAGGGGAAGTCTGGTTGGTTTATCTGAAAGTCCAAAAGAATAATTCAATTTTCTAAACACTCATTCTTCATGAATAATTAATTCCCCACATTATGCTGTGGCAATGATCTAAGTGACAGAACCTTGTCCCTCCTGTGTCACATTTACACCTGTTATTTCAGAAACATGTGAAAGGGTGTCCCCGAACTTTCTATTTTTGAAGATTATATATTTTTATTATGTTTACATATGCTACTTAAGAGTTTCACTACTTCATCTACTCCATAAACAAGTTAATCTTTTCTCATAGTATCTTTAGATGACTTTCTTCAGCATGCAAAGCCAGGAAGATTTTTTTTTTGAGGGTAGAACCTTAAAATTTCATTTAACTTTCCATTTTCAAAGACTGAATGTCATTAAGGGTTCAAAAGAATTGTAAACAGAAGTCACCAATCCATTCTCCTTTAAGCAAGAGTGGCACTAAATTATTGAATATATCATTTTTGTTTCAAAACAGCACTTACAATAACTACATTTATGATGTGCTAGATACCATTCCTAGATATTTATCTGTAATAACTCTCAATATAAAAATTGATGAAATAGGTATTCTTAGGAGCTGCATGTTATAGACATGAAAACCAGTACAAAATGTTTAAATAAATGATTAACCTACTATTGCATAACTGTTGAGTTGACAAAGTGTAGGCAGAATAATTACTTCCCCAAAATGTCCACATTGTAATCCATGAAATTTGTTAATATATGTTACATAAATCGAATTGCATACAGAATTGATGAGGCTAATCAATCTGTTGACTTCAAAAAAAGGAAGATTTTCCTAGTTATTAAGGTGGACCCAATATAATCACAAGGATCCTTAAAAGAAGCAGGAGACAAATGAAAAGTCAGCGTCAGAGTGATGACACGTGACAAAGACTAAACAACCGTTGCCGGCTTGGAAGATAAAAGGCAGCTCTGAGCCAAGGAATGCACGCAGCCTCTAGCAACTGGAAAATGCACAGACAAATGATCCCCTCTAGCGTCCAGAAGGACTACAGCCCTGCTGGCACATTGATTTTAACCTGGTGAGACCCCCTTTCAGAAATCTGACCTCCAGAACTGCATGATAATAAATTCATTTTTTAAGCCATTGAGATTGCAATAATTTGATACATCCATGGTAGTAAACTAATGGGCAAAGTTAGGGACTTCATTTATTATTTTACTCATTTACAAAATCTTTGTTAAGTTTCTGTCATATGGCAAGAAATATGTTGAGTTCCTGTAATACATCATTAAACCTTTAAGTTCATCTAATTGTTTTATTTCACTAAAATACAACAGTGAACGAAGTGAGTACAAATGTATTCTCATGGAGCTCACATTTTGCTGGATGTGAGGCAGTAGCAATTGAAGCCAGGTGGCCAAATTCCAGAGGCCTCTGACCGTGTTATCCAGTCTCCACAAATGTTGTAATGAATGTTGCCCTGACCTAAAACACCAAAGCCATATTTAGGCATACAGATATTTTAGGTAGCTGAAATGTGTTTATATCTTCTTAAAAGACACTTAGGATCCCCTGTTAGTACAAATTCCCCCTAATACCCTAATATCTGTCTTGTTTTGTTGCTGTTGAAGCAGGTAGCAGGGGTATAAAGAAAGTAACTTTTAAAAATTAACTCCAGGATTGACTGTAGTAAGCATTTCTGATAAATGTGATTTATTCCATTATACTATGGCAGGGCATCTCAACCACAGATTTATGAAGACATAAAATTCTGGGCTTTGAAAATATGGAACAAGTACCTCTAAATTATAATGCAAAGAAGAATGCTGAGTTTGTTTCTTAAATACCATGAAAACATTGAAACACATTTTGCTGATAAATTTTATGAGATTATTATATTTTACATATTAAAAAGTGATGAAATTTCATCCTGAGGCAGTTATCTTATGGCTCTTACTCCTAGTCATTTTGCAGACCTCATTAATCACTTGAATTCAGTTTTAACTACACCTAATTTTCTATGAATTTGCCATTTTATTTTCATATAATGCTATGAAAATTGCTGTATGTTTGAAAAACTTACAGCACTCAGAAAGTTTGACCATTTTATGGGAGGAATAAAAGCTCTGATGGAAGATATATTCATGAAAAGTATTGAAACAGCATAAACTGTAAACAACTACAAGGTTCTGAAGACTTTATCTGAGCGCATATGAATATAAAGCCATTGGTAATTTATTATATTGAGTATTTAATACTCAATTCAAAGTTCTTAACAGAAACAGAAAATGAAAATGTAAAAATAATAGTAATAATATTGCCTCACTTCTTTTCTTGAGTAGTTTTCCTTACAAATGCCATGTTTTTAAAACTGAAGAAAAAATAAATACATTTATACAATATTAGCAATCCAAATTTAATAGATAAATGAAAAAAATAGTTTGTAAATGACTTTTTAAACAGATATCTGATATGTGTGGCTGCTGTGGCTCCGTGGGTTGAGTGTGGTCCCACGAACTGAAAGGCTATCAGTTCAATTCCTGGTCAGAGCACATGTCTGGGTTGCCTGTCAGGTTCCTGGTTGTGGGTGTGTGAGAGGCAACCGATCGATGTTTCTCTCACACATTGACGTCTCTCTCCCTTTCTTTCTCCCTCCCTTCCTTTCTCTCTAAAAATAAATAATATATTTTTTAAAGTTTAAGCAGATGCCTCTCTCTAAATGGATGAGATATAAACTTTTATACTGATTTACTTTTAATTTCAACATTGTTTTTTTTGTTTTGGGGGGGATTTTGCAGTATATTTAATGAACCCTGATTATGTGTTAACCACTATGAAAGATGGCAGAGGACAAGAGGGTGGGGCAGCCTTTGCAGTCTTCAAGCTTTAGAAATTTAGTCTACTCCAGTGGCTTTCAAACAGCAGGTGTGTGTGTGTCAGAGAGGATTTTTGTCCCTCCTCAAGGGAATTTGGAAGTATCTGGAGACAGTTCTGGTTGTCACAACTTGGGAGAAGGGAAGGTGCTAGGATCACATAGTGAGCAGAGGCTACAGATGCAGTGAAATACCCCGCAGTTCACAGAGCAGGCTCCTACCCCAAAGAATTATGCAACCCAAACGTCAGTGGTGCTGCTGTTGAGAAACCCAGACTACAGAAGAGCACCGGACTGAAAGTCAGAGTTAGCTGCAAGAATAGAGAACTGCCTTTGATGCTATCTGTCTGAGAATATAACGCAGTAATAGTTTTCTGTTTCTGTTTTACCCTAAAATGTGACTAGTTCTAACGAGTATTGTAGGCTTAGACTAACTAGAAAAATCATGAACATTGGATTAAGACACCTGGATCCAACAGCAACTTCTTTTCTCACTCATTTTCCTCTTCTATGAAATTGGGAAAACAGAAAATATAAGATTTTTTGAGATTGTAATAGAACTAAAGTATATAATATACCTGGCATATGGGAGACTTGAACATTTCAGTTGAATTGCGTTTTGTATGAGTTCTGTTCAAAGCAGAACTTCAGTAAGCACTTGACTGCAGGGTTGTAAGTGATACATTGGTGCTATCGCTGTGATATATGTTTGGAAGGTGAACCCTCAAGGCAGAAAGGAGATAGCTTCAGTAGGGAGTCAAAGAAGGAGGAAATGCCTATATGAAGAACGTTTGCTGAGGTCACTGCTGTGAGAAAGAGAGGTTTTCTGGTGGCGCCTCCTGAAAGCCCACCGAATTCTTCCCAAAGCTGTACACCTTGAAAAAGAAGGGCAAGGGGCATTTATGTCCAGAATATCGTTTATTCTTTACTGAGAATTTCCCCCCGGAGTATACATTCCCTGGCCATTGAGCCTCCCTTACATAAAAGCTAAGGGCTGGATGAGCTCCCTGCTTCAGTGAAGGCCCTGGGTGAGAAAATCGTTTCCTATGCAGCACATGGGGTGCTGACAGGGGTGAGGGGGTGGAAGGGACAGGGGTGCAGAGAGTCTGAGCACCTACTGAACTGTCGGCCACAGAAATCAGATGCCAGCTAAGAAAATGTGGCAAGGGGAACAAAGGCCTTTTCCATACCTCCTTATTTTAAATAAAATATGATAATTTTTAAATAATAGCTTTAGTAATCTATAAAAGAGCACTGCAAATACAAAACGCCAAATGGTCACATTAACTAAGATTTATGATTAATTTTAAATTAAACTGTGAATAATCCTATGAGAATAGGAAACACAAAATTTAAGAATCCTGTTTCCTGATGATTAATGGATGATTGAAACTCAACAATCAAATATAAACACACAAACACAATCTAATAAATAGCAGAGAACTGACAGAATCATTGAAAGTGGGTTGAATTCACCTGTTAGTTACGTGGTACTGTAGAAACATTATATATTTTAAACACACAGGGCAGAGTTCAAATACTGTCTCTGAATGAACCATGACGAAGAATTAATTTCAGCAAATTTCTTTAGCATCAAATTTCTAAGCATATATGTTAATATGCTTAGACAAAATCATTGTTAAGAATGAATAATCTGTAAAAGACTTCACAAGAAATAACTGTCAAGAGCTATGAAGGGTCTCAAACTTTATCCTTTTGTCAAGCTAACAAGTTAGCCTGTTACAGTTCCATAGATGATGGTAGAAGACATGAGATGCCTGGGTTAGAGATGAAAGACAGTTTATTACTCACAGAAATAGCAAAAGACAGAGTATCAGCATCCCCACTGTCTCCCAGAGCTCCAGTTCCCACTCGGTGACAAAAAAAGGGCCAGATAACACCCACACATGAAGTGGGTTTTATTATAGGGAGAGGAACCCTAAAGGTTAGAGAACCCAAATCTTTCTTGGCAGTGAGTATACTTGCTTTCTGTTTCCAAAGGAAACAATGTGTATAAAAGACTGCAACCAACCTGCCCTTTGCCACGACTATCTCTATCTTCCATAGCAGTTCACTAGGCAAATACCTTAAAAATCGAGTCAGTAACAAACTACAGAAATGCTCCTTAAGAGTATGCTCTTAGGTACATATATACAATGAAATACTACTCAGCCATAAGAAAAGATAAAATACTGCCATATGCAGCAACATGGATGGATCTTGAGACTATCATGTTAAGCAGAAAAAGCCAAGAAGCATATGATTTCACTCATATATTGGATATAAAACTGAAAGCAACAAATGAACAAATAAGCAAAAAACAAAAACTCATAGACACAGACAACAGTATGATGATTGCCAGAGGGAAGGGGGTGGCGGTAGTAATGGGTGAAGGGGGCCAAATATATGGTAATGGAAGGAGTGTTGACTTTGGAGGTGGGCATATATCATAGAATTGTATGTTTGAAACCTGTATAATTATATTAATCAATGTCACCCCAATAAATTGAATTAAAAATATAGTCAGTCAATGATTTGTCCTCTCTATTTATAAAAGAGAAGTTTTACACTAATTAGGACTATTTGGTATGCTTAGAATTATACAGAAAGCTCTACCAAATAATAATAATATTAATAATAAGAAGTTCAATTTTCATACATATATTTTATTAAAGTGAATGTTCTAGAGATTATATTAAAATCTCCAAATGTCTACAAAGTCCTGATATAATTTTATTTGTAATATTAATTTTATCTTAAAATACAGAAAAGTAGTTCTTTGTCAACTGCATGATAATTAGATCTATAACCATGTCATTTTATGTTTTTGTAATTTAGAGGCAGTCATTAGTTTACTCTGATGCATCCACAGATAGGCTTCATCTTAAAGGTCCATGGAAAAATTCTAATTTATTGTAAATTACAGATTTCTAAAAATACATTTTCAGATTACACCTTTAAACTGGATGAACTCTAGATATTTCTAGAACCCTAAGAACTATCTACATTCATGGAAATACTTGTGAATAATCAAGATAAACAAAATTGATTATGGGCCTGAATGAACTCAGGATATTTAGTATTCTTATGACTTTGTTTAAAGTATTGTTGCTTTTTAAATGTTTTTGTTTTCCAGATATAAGGAAAGTTGTTTTCCCTTAAACCACCCATTATTCAGAGTGATTTGTAAGCAATTTTAAAGTACTTACATTTTTCTCCCTACCTGATCCCTTCAGAATTTGGAAGCTCTTACTGAGTATTATTCTTCTCGTGGCAGTATGTTTGTTTGCATGAATCCAAAAAGACTCTGTTCTCTTTAAAACATGATGCATAAAACTAACTTGCAATTGTGAATTTTATTAACCAAGACTCTGACTGGAATGTTAGGTATAAAAGAGACACACCTACTGTTTGCATGTTAGCCAACACTTGAAGAAATTATGATTGACTTTGGAAACTGATAAAAGTCCCTTGAAGAAACAGCTTCATTCTTTGCTTATTTGTGTGGTTTGTGACAGTCTAGCAGGTAAGGAATGAAGATTACTTTCTTGGGAGATGTCAAAAAATAACCTCAAGACATTTTGGGGACCTCAAGCTTGAAGAATTCGCCCAAACTGATAGGTATTGCAGGCAAAGTCTTATGGCATCTGTGTGCTTGGCTTCTTCACCAAGAGGGGCTAATTAATGTTTGATCTGGAGATTACTTATGAGATTCCAGGAAAACAGGTTTAAGATGGCTTATATGATCAATTGCTATTTTTATTATGTTTACGGAAACAATCAGCCGAATGGAAACTGGACTTAATGCATTAAATAAATTTTACACCACTAACAAGTTAAACCAGAAGACATGGTTCATTTAAAGGCCTAGAGGGACAACTGCCCTGAGTCTCAACTACAAACCAGATAGAAGTGCCCACATCAGGTCCTACTAAGCACCCCAAA
Source organism: Carollia perspicillata (assembly GCA_004027735.1). Taxonomy (NCBI): domain Eukaryota; kingdom Metazoa; phylum Chordata; class Mammalia; order Chiroptera; family Phyllostomidae; genus Carollia; species Carollia perspicillata. The sequence continues at coordinate 50,371 of PVKM010002166.1, read as the reverse complement.
TGTAGAAATGCTTGTAAGGATAGCCAGTTGGGTTTACTTATCTTGAATTAAATCTGTTTCTTGTGAGTCTCCACAGAAACCACAACCTGAGACTTACTCTTGTGATCCCATAAAGAACTTCAAGCTTCTCTTCATGAGAAAAAAAAATCTGTCACAGATAAGTAATGTGGCGATTGGGCTTTGGTACTAGCCTGTCAATATGCCCAGCCCCTCCCCCAGAAAAAGAATTTTTCTGTCCTTGTTGGATTTAATTATTATCACATAAAGGCATGAAGTATTGGGTCCTCCACTCTACTCAAATTATTCAAATTCTAACCAATAATGTCTCAAATTTGTCAGCTCTAGGATACAAGAATTCTATATCAAGATGATGATGCTTCAGTAACTCTGGCCCACCCTTACTTTGGAAGAATGAGCTAACAGCTTCTCTGTTCCAGTCATGGATCCCATTCCCTTACTCCCTTTAGATCAGGCAGGGAAAGACCTCCTTAGCTATATAGGCAAGGACCATGGCCCATGTCAGCAGAAAGAAGTTACTGAAGACATATAATCATCCTTCATCACCCCTAAAAGATTTCAGGGATAGAAATCCCTCAGGGGATAAAGACACAGGTTACTAAGCCAGGACAAGTTAAATGAGGAAACTGAGAAAGATAGTCCAAGCAGCCATTTAGTAAATTGCAAAATTATATCTTCCCTAACCAAGGACCTAAGAGTAAATGGTTTATACTTTTCCTCTCCAACAAGAGGCTAAACAACTTAAATCACCCTACTCAAGTACATAAATAACAAAAATCCAATTAGTGTCATTTGTGCCAACCACACCTAAGAACTGATGAAGTCAGTAGAATAAATCTAATTTTGGTACATCAGCATAAAGCTGATGAATATTCTATTGAAATCTCCCCTTAAGACCTCCCTAGAATCCTTGCCTTTGGAAGGCACATAGAGACCTTGAGGCCAATGATCCACTGAAGGCTCTCCCCCTATGGAGTATGCCTGCACCTTCCCCCTTCTCTGCCCAGCACATTCTCTCTGGCGCATGCCTGGAACATTTTCTTAGGTGCCTCTTCTTCCCCTTAGGTGCATTGCCTTTGACTTTCTCTCTCCTAAGCATCAAGGGTTCATCCTTCGCCTCTGTGACTTATTTACTGAGTCCATACGGTTCTGCTGGCTCACCTTTTCTACTTCTGTAACTTTCCAAATAAACCTTCTCTCATTGTTGGCGTTTTGGCTCTTAATTCTTTCTTAACCACAATTCAAGTACCAAGGTTGCTGAACCAAGGTGTGACTTCTGGTGTCATTTCACCAGCAACAGAAAGATTGTTGCGGACCCTATTTCTACTAAATTCTAAAAGAAAATTAAACAGTTAAATATATGTAGTATATATACACTAAATATATATATAAATAAATAAATACATGTGGCGAGGACAAATGTGTGTATATATTATATGCTACCTATTACATATTATATATTATATATTATATATTTATTATATAGTCAGGAAAAAGTGAACTCAAGTATTTTGTTCACAGGATGTGGGAAAATATGAGACACTCACAGAGAATTGTCTCTCACAAGAACCACTCTACATATTAAATATTCTCACTATTTTTTTCTGTTTTTGCTATTAAGAAATACAACTTACATATACAAAAATACTGTCATTTAATTCTAAAACAATAATTTCAAATACATAAACTTAGAGTGCAGCACACATAGCTTAGATTTTTACATTCTCTGAATTTAAAAGTTGCATAACTTATGTAGTAAATGAGTCTTATAATTAATGCTTACAAGATAAGCTTTGAGCCATATTATAATGTTTAATTTAAATATGCATACATTATATTTGTATACTTAATGATCCCTTGAATACATAATGCTCATAATTTGACTCCTTGGAATAGTAATGTGCCACAATATCCTCAGAAGCCTTTACTTTAATTTATATATATAAAAAGTATATATATATTCTCTTTTTGTTGCCTGTATTTAAATGCATTTCTTTACCTCTCAAGCCTAAATGGGAAATGTCTCTCAAGTTTAGTGACAACTACTCTGCAAATAACCTCTAAAATGATCTAGCTGAAGGCATAAAAGATGAAGGGAGATTAGATAAGTGGAGAAGAAATAACCTTACAGCATACTTTTAATTATATGTATATGCTTCAGTTTTTAATTTTCTCTCATGTGATCAGTGGTCCATTCAAAATCCTGATGATATTTTGATTACATTCACTTAAAAATTAAGGACCTGTCTCACAGTTTAGTGGCTTGGAAAAACTACTATTGGTTGGAAAAACACTTAACAAATAAGTAAATTAGCACACACATATATATGTGTATGTGTGTATATACACATGTATATTGCAATATTAAACCAACCAATCTATCCACATAAACATTTTCTCTTTATTCAGATATAGTATTCATTACCCAAAGATAACATTTTATCACTGTATGCCTTATCAGGCATTTGCCTGCTATCAATAAAATGAATATGAAGCCAAACAATTACGATTTTTTAAGAGTGCAAAATTTTAGAATAATTTTTGGAAGACAAAAATGGAGCTAATTTTCTCATATTTTAATTTTAAATGCTTTTATCCAGGTAAGAGGTCAGTTGGAGGTTAAGTACATGGGAACCAAAAGGTCTGGCATAATACATAGAATCTATATGGTTGATTCATTGTCAGATAGTTGCTAATTTAAGAAGGAAAGATAGTTACAATGAAAACAGAGAAAGGTCAACTATAAATGCCCAGAGAAAAAGAATACTTAAAAATCAGTGATAATGAAAATAAATTATGAAAAGAAATGCCTAACAGCATTGTTGAACCAGAAGGCATAAAGTTGTTATGTGTGAAGAAGTGACATGGAAAGAGAAGCTTTCAAAGTTTGGCATGGACTTCAGGTAGTTTTGGGAGACCATATATGTGTCAGAGATCACTAAATAACACTTCTCTAAGGCAGAGCTCAGAGGTTAAATCCTTCATGACACCATTCATGTCTTCCAGCATTAAAGTCAAGTGAAGTGTAGCAAGGGGTGGACCAGAAAATGTACAATATACTAGAATGAAGTATGAAAGAAATAAAGAAGACAGTTTCTGCTCTCATTTTCTTATTTCTACAAAAATTTATTATTTATATCCAAAAAATCATTATTATACAGTTTTATATATTGTTCAATAGTATTTTCACACCTCAGTCTTCTATTCATAAACTGTCAAGCTTTTTAATGAAGCAAGTATTCTTCACTTGCCAATATAGTATCCCAAATTGACTGAATGCCTACCTTGTGATCAGAGACAGTGAACCAGAAACTGATGACATTAGTGCTACTAACTATAGTGTAATTAGAACTATGCATCTAAGATTAGCAAGAGTATCCTATATGCCAAAAGCTGTTTTGGCAAGAAACAGGGATAAATGAACAACTACAGCAAACACAACCCTTGTCACATCCACACTACAATAATATAGGTAATATAGACAAGCAAATAGCAATTATTATAAGAGGTTGTAAGAACGATGCTGAGAGGGCATGTGAGAAGGCTACTTAGAGAACACACAAGAAAGGTCGGGTGGTAGCTTGGGCACTGATCTGAGAAAATGTCTATTGGAAATTGTAGCTAAAATAGACCTAAATGATAAGTAGGAATTAGGTAGGTGAGTAGATGGAGTGTGTCTGTTGATGTGTATGTATGTGTGTAGAAAGTGGAGTTTCCACAGAAAATGTTATAGGCAAAGGACAGAGTCTTAACTAAAGCAGATAAGTTGGAGGAATAAAGCATATTCAGAGATACAGTTTAGTATAGCTAAAGCAAATAAAATGAGGGCTAGAGTAATAAGAAACAATGCAATACAACCTTTAGAAAAGGCTTTAAAAAGGTTTATTGGGTAATTTTAAATTTTGCCCTGAGGGAAATGGAATGTACCAAACCACTGAATTATGCACCTTACATTTTTTAGAAAATGTTATAGGTCAATTGTATCTCAATAAAGCTAGAAAAAAATAACAAACCTCCCTCAGAGTCAAAATTAATAAAGTGGGTGGGGGCAAAATAAGATGTAGTTCTAGCTGAAGAGTTGAAGGCAGTACTAGCATAGGAGTAGCAGGACTAGTCAGAGATCCCAGTGGCATTTAGGCAGTAGAATCTGTAGTGCCCAGTATTTGATGTACTGTATTTTTTTTTACTATAAGATGCACCTCTCCCCACAAATGTGGGAGGAAATGAGGGTGTGTTTTACAGTCTGAATGTAGCTTTACATTTACATTGGTAAAATATTGTTATTTATGTTATTAAATATTTTACCACATTTTTTGCTTCAAATTTTTTTTTTCCTATTTTTCCCTAAAATCTAGGTGCATCTTATGGTCTGAAAAATATGGGTAAGTAAAGAAGTAAAAGGGAACCAAAAATTTAGGTAGTTGAGGGGAAATATTGAGGTTGAATGTATGGGGAGAAAATAATGAAAGAGTTTAATTTTAGGAATATTGTTTTTAAATGCTTGCAATTTATTCAAGTCCTGAAGTCCTGAAGAGACATATCAGGAGATCCATAGAGAGTAAGAAGCCTTTTTATAGAAGATATTTCAGAATCAACATATAGATAGTGGCTAACATAATAGGAATGGAAAACATCATACAGGAACAGTGTGTTAAGATGAGGACAAAAGAAATAAGCTTGTCCTTATAGAAAAACAACCTAGGTGTTTCTTAACAGTTGCCTGGGTAAAGAAGATGTGATATAAGTTCTTTTATAGGAAGAGAGAGAGAAGATGGTATGTGTGTGTGGGGGGGGCTCCATGCAGAGCCCCCCCCCCCGCCAGCCCATTGCCGCCATGGATGAAAATAATGCTACCAAGACATGATCTGCTTGGGGAGGAAAGGTAGCTAATCTCTCAAAGGAGAAGGGCCAAGAACCTCTTCCTCAATGGGCTTTTATTGGGTTCACAACACACAGGGATACAGGTAAAGCTCATTAATCATTGTCAGGCAGTAAGGGTCAAACAATAGATAACAAAGAACTCTGAGGGCCTATTCTAAGTCAGGGTCAGATAGCTAAAGAGCTACAAAACTATGAGTAATAAACTCACTTCTTGCTTGGACCCTTATTTAATTGAGAGCATTCTAAACAAAGCAGGTTTCACAGGATTTTACATATTCTTTCTTAGGCCTGATCTCCCTAGGGAACCCACCCTTTCCAGCACAGAGTGGTACCCACCACCAGCAATGTCTCAAGCTTAAGGCATTGTCTCAAGCTTAAGTCAGGCAGGGGAAGTAAGGCAACCAAGAGATTAGGAGATTTCTTGCAGACAGAATGAAAACTCAGGCTATGTCAGAATAGCTGGGGAGTGAGAGTCCATCACCTCCTCTTTGCCCCCCCTCCTAGTCCTTCCTTGAGGACCTCCCAAATGATTGTGTCTGGCTTAGGTTGCCCCCACTCTGAGAGGTCTTACCCATCATTGACTAACCAACCAAGCATTGGGGCCAAAGATGGATGAAGCAGAAACAGCGCTACTGCCAGGGAGATAAGCTTTGTCTCCTTAATGGCTCACAGTCTGAAGGCCACTCGCTCAGCCTTAGCCATGGAGGTTTACAGCTCCTGAAACCAGGCAGAGTGGTTCCCAACAATGGTAGCTGGGAAATAAAAAGGATTGAGTAACCATGTGCTATGGTTTTTATGTATATTTTAAATTTATTCATCTCTTATGCTGATGGAAAGGTGCTTGAAATGATGGATAATTTTAAGGCATAAAATAATAGAGGATAATTCAGAAAACCAAGTCTCCGAACACATGAAAAAAGGATAAGCTTTATCATTTGGGTGATAAGCTGTACTGAGGAGGGACAGCCTTTATACTGTATGATAGAAAATAAATGAAAAGTTGTATATGCCAATATATGTACATTTTGAGGTTTTGTGACAAGAAGGCTGATACAAGTTATACTGCTCTAAGAAGTAAGAAATGAGTACCTCTATTGAAAAAACAGACAGACTGGGTGAATTCTAGGAGTGAAGGCGGGTAAAGGTTAAAATAGCCACCGTGGAAAGTTGTGAAGTCGTAGCCAGGGAAATATAAAGAACCATTGGGTAGTACAGGTAAGGGAGGAGACCATGAATGCATGTACAGAATACCAATCTGTGTAGCTGGTTGACTTCCTTCAAGACCTCTTATCAGTTGGCTTTAAAATCAGAAAAGGCCAATAGTTGCATTTTTTTCAAGACTGAAGTTTGGTCAAATGAGGAGACAAAAAAACAAAGGCAGAGCAAGCTGAAAATATTGAAATAAGTAGTTGACTATATAAAGGACTCAATGTAAGTATTTTCTAATTCTGAAGTTTAAGACATGGAAAGCTTTAATAATTTATGATTGGAGATACAATGATTATATGATATAAATGTTTGTATTAGAAACAAACATTGCAAGCAATCAAAGAGTAATGGTCTTATTTTCTTTAGCAAGATGTAGAAAAATCTTCAGAGAATGATAACATCTCTATGTCCTTGAAATTATTACAGAAGTTTTAGAAAAATAAAGAGAATAACCTTCAGAATGCATTCGGAACCACAACCACTACTGTGAAATCATATTACACAAACTCCTTTATACACATTACATAACATGATCAGTGCAGGTGGGAGAGTCTCTTCCACTGAGTTAAACACAGGAATGAGAAGAAAAGAGTTGTAGATGATAAAACCAAAGATTTTCATTATAATAATAATGTAAACTTATTTGGATTTTGTAACGGGCTTTAGAGAATAGTACATGATAACAGTCTCTTAGAGCTTTCAGTGAAATAAGATTTCTCTATGTTTGGGTACAAATGTGGAATTTTTACTGACAGAAAAGGGGAAAAGAATACAGCTGGGAATGACTGAATTTTTCCCTATGGAAATAAAGGAACATTTGACTCCATAATGGAATGGAATTTTACTAACAGATCCCTTATGGTTACTGAGCTGGAAGCATAAATTTATACATTTTGCATATCTAAAATACTGTTTTAATATGCTTGAGGTGTTTCCTCATGCTAATTTTACTGTCAATATTTTCCAGTTCTCTTTGCAGCACTGCTTTATGTTAAAACCACTTTTTCATTATCCACAGACTTAGCATATGTTCCACAAGCTCTTGGAAGTCTCTTAGGCTCTGAAGAGACCAAAAAGCTATCTTATCTCAGAGAGTCCCTGGAGATGCTTGATACCTTTTTGGCATCCAACCAGAGTAAACTGCTTACTTGGCCATCTATTCCTAATGTAGTATGTCCCATGGCACTCACCAACATAATTACACTGAGATGATAGATGTGCCTTTACTCAATTCAGAAAATTCAACTTGATTCAAGACATTAGTCTCAAAAGTTTGATAGTCTATTCTACTCATGAAACAAATCCAGACCTTATTTCTAGAACTCTAAGTAAGAGCACAGTGAAATTAAGCATGTCACTATGATTAAACTATTCTATATATGCCATTTATTGCTAGCATTTTACTCAAATTATTTGATCATCTATTTATCATATTTTACAACCTGATACTCTAACCATTTTGGCTATTATAAGGCAAAAAAAAAAAAAACACACACCAGATGGACATAGTTTATCTAAACTAAATCTTTTTCCCCTCGTAATTCTTGGCTCAATTTTTGTTGATTCGTAGAATTCTGAATTACAAAATCTATTCTGTTACAACAAATATATACAGAAATTCCACATCACATTATGCTATCAATTTTAATGCCACAGTAGTGAAAAATGTGCACTAAAATTGTAGAATTCATTTTTTCTGTGTGTCATAGTATAAAAAGTTTATTCACTATTTGGGTCTTCATCCCAATCTTATTGCCATTGTTCATGGCAATGCCCTTACTGAGACTACTGGGGCAACAGACTTCTTTCTGCTCCGCCCCCACCCCCCTACCAAAGAATCTTATGCGAGAAGTTCTTTTTTCCTAAAAGTATCGAAGAAAAGGTAATAAACCCATATTTTAGGTTATATCTCTCCTTGACTTGTTTTCATATCTTTCTTATTATTGACTCTAGCCTTCTACTAGACTCAATGCATCCTCCACAGCCCAAGGGGTCTAACTCTTCAGGGCATACCATTCACCTTTTCAAAAGGCTTCAAAACATCATTAGCTTTATGATTATGTCTCTTCTGATTAACAGTCTGATTATGTCCTTTGCTTGTAAGTGTTTCTACATATATCATTGAGATGCTCTTCGAGTTCCCATACAGCCCTTGTTTAAGATAGATTATTCAAGTTATATCCTCCAAATCAGGTGAAAATATGACTCATCATATTCCAATTCTATTAATGTTAAGACAAAAATAGTAAAACTTTCTTTTATTTAAATAGCATTTTTCATTATTATTTAGTTCAGATCTCTCTCCTCATAACAATATAAGTTCCCAGGAAGCACAAAATACATTTTATTAACATTTTGGAGAAATAATGTAACCTTGGGTGATGACCACATGAAAATAATTTCTTTCGATAAATAAAAAGAATACATGACATTTTTGTTTTAAAAAATGATCTTGCAGGTATACCCACAAACGTTTCTGTGATTTCCAAGTTTAAAGCCTCCTTCCAAAAAATGCTGATTACATTTCTTTTAAGTTGTTTAGAAATTAAGGATCATTTCAAGTCAGTGTTATCAATGTGCTGTCTTTGTGAATGTTCTGAAACTTAATGGCATAACTGAATTGCTTGTCTATATTCACTTCCAGCAAACATCTTTTGCATCAGTTTCTTGTCTAACATTTTATGTAATTCCAAAGAGTAAACAAATCACAGAATTATTTAATATTTGTAAAAGCTTAATACTGGTGATTTTCGATAGTATTAAGTAGTTATAACAAATAACATATTAAAATATTAATTATTATAGTTTAATTTTTAACTCTTGTGTGTATATGATGCATACTGTACTCTTATTTCTAATGGTAGCTGCATGTTGAAATCCCCAGGCAGTTTTTAAGCAATACTTATTTTTAGGCTACATGCCTGAGCAATTGAATACGACTCATGAGTTGGTGTGTGGGAATTAGTATTTTAAATTCCAGTTGATTCTAATGTATAGTCAGGTCGGAACCACTATTTTAGTCATCCAGAAGTATCCACATTTCTATGGGGAAATTTAGGAGTGTTATAAAAGATCTGCAAACACATAACAGAAATAATAGAAACAAACTTTTGATTTCTAAGAGCTGGTTGTGCTGAGAGAAGAAAGGTCTCCAAGTAATCAAAAGGGAAGACTCTGAGGGAATCAAGGCAATAGTTTCTATTGCAAAATTGGGACGATGCAAGAGTTAGATCATATTATCTAACTCTGCTGGGACTCACCGGGAGGAAAAGTTGACGAAGAGAAGGTCATGATAGAAGTAGATCTGAGAATTCCCGAGACAAGGGGATCACACCTGCGGATGGAGAAAGAAAATCAGCACCTAAGAACTGCCCAGGACCATGCCTCACTGATAATATGGACACCTGTGAAAGGTGAATCAAAGCCTGCAAATCTCCTGCAACTGTTTAAAACAATGCTTTCTGAAGCAGAAATGAAAAGCACTCTTCCCTGAATTCATCTTCTGATTGGTCTTTGCTGAGGGTCTTCCAACCTGCATGCAGTCTGTGGGTGAACAAGAATCACCCAGCTTCTAAGGTACAAATCTCTGCCTCCATTTCCATCCAAATGTAGTATCTCAGGCTGAAGTTTCTTTTTAAAGCTCCAGAGCGTGCATAGTGGCTAACAGAAAATGGCAATCTTAATACTAGAGAATCATTGCTCATTAGGAAGAAAACACGCTGAAGCACATGCACCTGGGTGACACAGAAGAATGGCAATTTTTCCATTACATAATCACTTGAGAGTTGATATCATATTTCTAATCATGTAACTCCACAGTACGTTATATGACATGCCTTTTTCATAGCAAGACTCCAACTGTTATTGAAAGACTTAAAGAGTGAAAAAATATTGGGAACATGTGTTTGACATAAGTATTTTAAAGCACTTGATTCTTTAAGTTTTGATGTAGGAGAAATAGGAATAGAAAGTTACCCTCCTTTCTTTTTTCCCTCCTTCTTCCCTTTTTTCTTTTCCTTCCTTGTTTTCTTCCTTCCTTTCCTTTCCATTTTCTTTAATGACTTTAAATTATCTAGATAGCAGCTGCTAAGGTATGAATCTCTTCAAGAGTCATTGTATGAGGTCCATTGTCTTTTGGTATTTTCAAGTCTTAAAAATTAATGCTTACTGTAAATTCTGAGTTTATAGAATAAAACAATTATAATATTCATGTTATCTCAATGTCACAATTTAACAGATCACATTACAAGGAAGATATTCAGAATTCATAAACAGATGCTTCTAAATATAGAAAGACATACAAAAATCAGAAATCAAATTGTCTTATTCTATCCCCTGAAATTTCCCATTTACTCAGTCATTTAGTTCACCAGAAAAAAAGCTTGTCAATTTTACAGCCCAAAAGATGAGTCTCAGATCATTCTCTTCTAAAAAAAATTCAAATATGCAAGATCTTTTTGGTCTATAAAGTATTCTTCCTTGAATCTTATTCTTCTCTGCCTCCATTTCCATCCCTTTATCCTAGCAGATGACAATTAATTGCTAAAATAGATAACTTTCACAAAGATTATAGTACGCTTTTCAATTTACAATGCAGTTACAAATTTTCCCTTCCATCATGAGGACCTAGAAAAGGTTCAGTACATTTACTTGGGCATTTATTTACTAGCTACTTAGCAAACATAATTATATATTGAGACTATATACTTTAAACCCCAAGTACACCGTACAAAGCCATCCAAGTTCTGAATCCAATAGCTATCATTATCACTCAACATGTGCTATATAAACTAGAAATTCATTGTTTACCTATAAATAACAAAAAGGGGGGCTATTTCAAAACATGACTTTTATATTTACAGTTAATCCACCAATAGTATGTATCATGTACTTAACCTGAAACTTACATTCATATGTAAAAGGCAGTTCTCTTGGTTCCACCGCTCACATGCTATAGAAAAAACTTTATCACCACGCTTTCAGTTTCTTTATTTTTAGACTGATAAAACAAATTATATCAAGCTTGTGTAGTTGGTTGTAAGACACATTTTTTCGCATAGTAAATTTCTTAACATCAACATTTCCTTACAGTCAATATAGAAAAGGACTGCCCAAAGCAATGCTCTAAAGCCTGGTCAGAAGAGAGGAAGGCAAGGATCAGAACCAGAATCAGCTATAACACAGAAATTGTGATTTCTGGACAGAGAATTTATAATATCTATGTTTCATATGTGAAGGCCTCTGGTGAAAATAATAGACAACATGCAAGAACTACTGGGAAATGTAGGCAGAAAAATGGAAACTAAGAAGGAATCCAAAGCAATGGGAGGAATCAGAAAGATTGTGACAGAAATGAAATGTGTTTTTGTTGGAAATTCTTATGGAGAAAAAAATGAAAAGATGCAAATTACCAATCTCACAAATGCAATCAAAGAAATGTCATTACTACTGCTGTTGGAGCAATAAAGGGATAACAAAGAATACCATGAACAACTCTATGCCCACTAATTTGATAGTTTATTATGGAATGGAATACTTCCTTGAAAGCCACAAACTACCAAAACTCATGCAAGGAAAAATAATCACCTAAATATACCTATACCTAATAATGAAATTGAATCAATAATCGGTAACACTCCCGGATCATTTATTTTCCTAAAATTAAATCCAGATATCAAAAAGTTCATCTATAAAACTTCAAACAATGTAAGTCTTTGTGAAAAAATAAAATATAATTTGTTATTTCTATGTATAGTTATGGCATTATATAAATATATGTATATATATTTATTTAAATTTTTCTAAATGTTATATTTTCAAGTTACAGTTAAAAATAAAGTATGGCTTTTAGCTATTAACTTTTAAAAAGTAATTTCATATAAATTGACCATTTGATTACTAACAAAGGGAAAATAGAGTCACTTTTTTATATTAACATTTTTTTTTCCTGGAAGTATCTTTCATTTATTTATTTTTTGTTTATTCTTCTTTAATATATTTTATTGATTATTCTATTACAGTTGTCCCATTCCCCCTGCTTTATTCCCCTCTGCCCTGCACACCCCCTCCCACCCAGATTCCCCCCACTTTAGTTCATGTCCATGGGTCATACATATAAGATCTTTGGCTTCTGCATTTCCTATACTATTCTTAACCTCCCCCTGTCTATTTTCTACCTACCACTTATGCTACTTATTCTCTGTACCTCTTCCCCCTCTCTCTCCCTCCCACTCCCCTGCTGATACCCCTCCATGTGATCTCCATTTCTGTGGTTCTGTTCCTGTTCTCGTTGTTTGCTTAGTTTGTTTCTGCTTTTGTTTTAGGTGTAGTTGTTTGTAACTGTGAGTTTGCTGTTATTTTACTGTACATGTTTTTTATCTTCTTTTTCTTAGATAAGTCCCTTTAACATTTCATATAATAAGGGCTTGGTGATGATGAACTCCTTGAACTTGACCTTATCTGAGAAGCACTTTATCTGCCCTTCCATTCTAAATGAAAGCTTTGCTGGATAGAGTAATGGATAGAGTAATCTTGGATGTAGGCCCTTGGCTTTCATGACTTAGAATAATTCTTTCCAGCCCCTTCTTGCTTATAAGGTTTCTTTTGAGAAATCAGTTGACAGTCTTACAGGAACTCCTTTGTAGGTAACTATCTCCTATTCTCTTGCTGCTTCTAAGATTCTCTCCTTATCTTTAATCTTGGCTAATGTAATTATGATGTTTCTTGGTGTGTTCCTCCTTGGGTCCAACTTCTTTGTGACTCTGAGCTTCCTGTACTTCCTGGAAGTCTATTTCCTTTGTCAGATTGGAGAAGTTCTCCTTCATTATTTGTTCAAATAAGTTTTCAATTTGTTGCTCTTCTTCTTCTCCTTCTGGCACCCCTATGATTCGGATGTGGGAACATTTAAAGATGTCCTGGAGGTTCCTAAGCCTCTCCTCATTTTTTTGAATTCTTGTTTCTTCATTCTGTTCTGGTTGAATGTTTCTTTCTTCCTTCTGGTCCACACCATTGATTTGAGTCCCAGTTTCCTTCCCATCGCTGTTGGTTCCCTGTACATTTTCCTTTATTTCACTTAGCATAGCCTTCATTTTTTCATCTAATTTGCAACCAAATTCAACCAATTCTGTGAGCATCCCGATTACCAGTGTTTTGAACTCTGCATCTGATAGATTGGCTATCTCTTCATCACTTAGTTATATTTGTTCTCGGGCTTTGATCTGTTCTTTCATTTGGGCCATTTTTGTTTTTTTTTTTTTTGTCTCAGTGCACCTGTTACGTAGCAAGGGGCAGTGCCTTAGGTGTTCACCAGGGCAGGTCAGCCCATGTTGCTTTGTGGTGACACCTTATGTGTCGACGGTGTCAGAGAGGGAACAATGGTGCTTGCTCCTCTCTCTGCGGGATTTTAGTCACTTTGCCACCCACAAGCAAACTGGGCCCTTCTGGTGCTGATTCCTGGGTGGGTGGGCTTGTGTACATTCTAGGACCTCATGGGTCTCTCCAATGAACTCTCCTATGAGGCTGGGAGTTTCTCCTGCTGCCTCAACCCCCACAGATGTTTTCAATCAGAGGCTTTGAGGCTTTATTTCCCCATGGTGGAACCCTGAGTTGCGCAGTCTGTCTCGCTACTCAGGTGTTTCTCCCAGTTTATCTGCCTGAAAATGTGGGACCACCCAGTCCACAATCCACTACCTCACCCGGCTGCCAGCTGCTGCCTTGCCACAAGTCCTCTCCACCCAACTGCCCAACTCCGCCTCTCCTACCAGTCTGGATGAATGTATCTACTTTAACTCCTTGGTCGTCGTACTTCCATACAGTTTGATTTTATGTCAGTTCTAGTTGGGTTTTGTTTTTAAATTGTCGTTGTCCTTCTTTTGGTTGTGCAAGGAGGCATAGTGTGTCTACCTATGCCACCATCTTGGCCAGAAGTCTGGAAGTATCCTATATTAACATTTTCAAAAAGACAAATGATAAGAGTCAATTGAAAATCAGAACATTTTTAGAGTATAGCTTCATGGGTCCTGAATGTATAAATATCCTATTATTACAATAACAGAATAGCAAATTACCACAAGCTCTGCTAGTGATTTAAAACATCACAAATTTATTATCTTACAGTTCTGAAATCAGAAGTCCAACACTGTCTCATGTGATAAAACTGATTTATCAGCACATGAAATTCATTTCTGTAGGCCCTACAGGAAAAGCCATTACCATGTTCCCTTTGGTATTGGAAGAATTCAGTTAGTTCCATCAGATTGTCTAAGGTCTCTATTTTTTCCTTCCTAGCTGTAAGGTGGGGGCTACTCTCAGCATCTACAGGCCTCTGTCCTGGCTTTCCAAGTCTGAAAACTAGCAACAGGGTATGCAGTCCTCATGTGGCCATTCTCTTGCCTCTTCTTCCATTGTCCTATATCTCCAACCCACTCTTGGCATCCTCTTCCACTTTTAAGTATCCATGTGACCACATTAGATCTGGATATTCCAGGATCCCCTACCTCTTTTAAGGTAAACTAATTAGCAATATTAATTCTATCTGTAATCATGCAATGTTAACATATTCACAAGATTTAACAGCAAGAATTAGAATGAGGACATCTTTGGGGGGCCATTATTCTGTCTCTTCACTAGCTTTCCAACAAAATATTGAGTTTTACTTCACCTTTCACAGAGACTGGTTTTGATTGGGAAAATAAAAGCAATGACTATAAGGTAGGATAAATTCATGTTGTAACCATGGGAATTTACTGGTGCATACCCTCATGGGAGGCTTCTGCTGTCTTGTTTAAACTTAGTGCTTCCTTTACTTGTTACTGAAGGAATAGGGTGTGAAGTAGGAAATGATTTAGTTCTCTCCTACCCCAACTTTTTAGATGAGTTATGTTGGAACCCTTCCCTCTGTGTTTATATGATAAATCAAACAGAACCATTGAGGAAGGCAAAGGAAGGAAAATTGGGACAACTGAATTAGAATAAACAAGAATAAAAATAAATAATTAAATAAATAAAATCCTATTCGAGCATTAGCAGTTTTATTTGTAGGTCTTGTAATGCTTATTCCATGAAAATTTCAAACTTGTGATCTCATTTCTTATCAAAATTTCTTTCTCTTTGGGATGCAAACACATTTCTCATCTATTTGATAAACTTCAAGATTCAATGTTTGATCATTAACAATATGTAAGTGATATTTCATAACCGATACTAAAATTTAGCTTGTATAAGATGTATATAGTAATCTAAATGTGTATAGAAAGCTATAAATCTATTTAGTGTTATTGCACCTGGCATATATTATACTTTGGCCATCAAGCATAATAATTATAAGAGCACTGGAGCCCTACAATTGGGGTCACAATCCTGGCACTTCCTGCTTCTGTGTCCTGGGGTAACTATGAATATTCTTATGCTTCAGTTTCCTCAACTGTAAAATAGGGTAATGATATAGCCCAAGCCATAGGGTATTGGGTAGTATTGAAGTAATACATAAAAGAGCATAGAAGAGTGCTAAATAAAGTATGCACTAATTATGACATATGTGGGTGTATATGTGAGACATATATATACACACATTATGACATATGTGGGTGTATATGTGAGATATATATACACACACATAGTTATGTGTTTATATATATGTATATATATATGTATACACATACATAATCACTTACATTTTTAATGTGCTCCTATAGAAGGGTAGGAACTTGACATTTAAGCCATATGCTTACTGAGGACTAAAACCAGATCAACATATAAAATACAGCAGAGCTACAGTCATTTACAACAACAAAATTTAAAACAATAGGAAATAATCACACACATGGAAGAAATTTTGTTTTGGGTGCTAGAAACCAATTACCCTTGCTGTGAATATTATTTGTTGTCTGCAATATTTAAAATTGCATATAACATAGTTATACTATTCATGCTATTTTTTACTCCAACCCTTAAAGTAATTAAAACTATACTAAGGTAAGTTATAGAATGTTAATGGAACTTAACAAACAACTATTTCCCATTCTTTGCTTATACAGTTTATTTTAGAGAAAGTTTTTCCCAATTAAAAAGATGATACCAAAATCAGTTAGCTCAAAGGAAAAAAAGTACAATATTTATCATTTGTTTAATGAATCAGTTTATTGCTCTTAGTATGAAACATTTCTGAAAATTTCTTTTTAACACTGAAACTATTGGAAACATATAAAATAGTAAAACATGCATATTTTATGAATTCTTTACTTTCTCAATTTAAATTTTAATTAAGTCCTTTTTGTTGTTGCTGTTTTTAGTGGAGAGCTCAAGTCAGACTAAGTAATGATGTCACAAGCGCACTGGGCTGGGAGCCTGGGATAGGATAGTAAGTGCATGCTAAGCAATTTAATTTAATTTGTAAGTATAGAGGTGTAGTATTGCAGGCTATGATAAATCAAAAATAAATGAGGGAGTTGGTCTGAACTTAAAGAAGCAGACCTTGGCTAAATCTCCCTAGGAATTTCAGGAGTTTCATTTATTAAATCAGTAAATCTAGGGAAATAAGACTTGACTTTTCTCAGATATTATAAGAACTAATTCTTTCTTAAAGCTTTCAAAAATACTAATTATAAGCCCGGCATTAAAATTAATATCTAGGCACATCCAATGCTTCATATTTGTATTAAGATTAGACTAAGGGATTAATATCTATGCACACTCAATGCTTCATATTTGTATTAAAATCAGACCAAGGAATTGTCAGATATATTATGAATATAGTAATTTCAAGGGTGACATTGAAAACAGGATGTATCATTTACTAAGTGCTTTATTATATACACACACCAGATATTGTGAACACTATAAGTGACTCATAAATTAGATGTCACTTTAATTTGTCACATGAAGAAAATATAGCCTGGCCTAAGTTACAGTGGTCAAGGTAGGATTCTCACTCACTTCCTTCTGAAATCACAGTTCGTGCTCTTCTACCAGTAGTTTAGGAAAGATCCTCATCTCGATTTGTCTTCCATGCCTTTCTGATGAGGTCACAAAAAAACTTACTATGTTGTCATTTAAGATTTTAGTGGAAAATAAAATACAACTAGCCTGTAAAGGGTATATAAAGGATAAATAGATGGATCAGAGAGAGAGATGGATAGAAAGTAGATAGATGATAGATAGATAGATAGACGATTGATAGATAGATAGATATAGGTGGGACATATTGGAACCATTGGGTAGCATATTAGAGAAGCAAACACTAAGGTAGGAAGCCAAGAAACAACAGCAAGAAAAAAATTAATGAGCTCCTAACATGAGACAAGCACAATGCTAGCACTTTAATGCAAATTATTTGACTTATTACCAATATAATTTGAGAAACACCTCATGGCTCCCATATTACCAATGAGCAAACTGATTTCAAGTAAAAAATGGGAGGCAAAGAAATTATCACAAAAAATTCTTGATACTAAGAAGCAAAGATGAAATTCAATTCCAGGTTTATTTGATTCAAAAAAATTTCTTTATCATAAAATAATAATTTACAAATGAATCATATTATTTTCTCCACATTTAAGAACATACATGCCCTGGCTAGTGTAGCTCAGTGGATTGAGCACGGGCCCGTGAAGCAAAGTGTTGCCAGTTCGATTCCCAGTCAGGGCACATGCCTGGGTTGCAGGTCAGGTCCCCAGTAGGGAACACATGAGAGGCAACCACACATTGATGTTTCTCTCCCACTCTTTCTCCTTCCCATCCCTTCTCTCTAAAAATAAAATAAATAAAATATTTTTTAAAAAAAGAACACACAGACCCAATGGTATTCATCTTTACTCATTAGGTTATATGTCAAAGACTGACTTATTACTAGGCTAATGCATTGCTGGATTTTACTTTCTAAATCAAGCTGCTGTTTTCTGAATAGACTTTTGCCCCTAGTTTTTGAGAGGAGTAGAAGTGGTATTTTGAACAATTTTCCTCGTACTGGCAAAGCTGGAGTTGCATCTGAATTTGGAGCCTTGTGCAGGGTTGAACCATGAATGGATATTATACTTCCTGTGTGTGACCAATAAAAATTTTCTTGAAAGAAAGCATCTCAGCTGAAAGACTATTTAATTATATTATGTGAGCATTATGTAAGTTACTCACATATTTAGTGGGAAAGGAAAACACTTTTTTAATTTCTTTTGGGGAGTTTATTTTTAATTTTTATAGTGTCGGTAATTAAACAATGTGATTTTTATTATCTTCACAGGAAAAAATAGGTGTATCTCAGTAAATTTAACACATTAGCTCTAATATCAAAAAGTGAGTAGTTTAAAAACTCACAGTGGTCTAACCCAAAATCAGAGCTCTAACTCCATAATTTGATTAAATATTTATTGCCTATCTGATAGTGTCTGGAAATACAATGATATTTTAATCATTTTTATATAGCTGAAATTTAAGCCAGTAATGTGTATAATATTGCCTACATCTGTAGGAGGTTCTAGGGCCAATTCTAGAGGCTTCCAACACTGATGTAAGGAGTTTGAGCATGCAACGGAATTAGAAATAACAGCCCGAGAGTTATAGGGTGAAAGAGGAAAGTGCTGACTCATGAAATTCAAGCACCCAGAGAGTTTCATTTAAAAAGTGAGAAATATATAATAAACGGCATTGAAAAATGTCTTTTGGAAATAAAACAAAAAAGGCTATTATTGAATAAATGAGAATGATTTTGGTGACGTTATGAAAGCAAATTCAGACCCACATGAATTGAGAAGTGATAAATCTAGGGGGAAGTTAGTTGAAGGAAGAAGATAATAGGTTGTCTAGGTTTCCGTGTAGGTCCTGATGAAGGATTGCATATTTAAATTTTAAGCACAAGAGAATAAAACATCTAAAAATGTTGAAGAGAAGGAGTTGTAAAGACGTTAATTATTCAAATAGAAAGTTGGGACAATTGATGACTATGAAATTCCAAAGAAGTTTGAAAAGCATGGAATTCAAAACACAGTTTTGGAGCAATCCTGGATTGCTTTCTCTATTGGAGAAAAACTGTACGGGGAGATGGGGGTAAGAGGGAAGAACATGGTTATGGAAATTTGTGGAAGAAATCTTTGGGGGGAAAAAATATTTATTTCCAAAATCTTCAAAAGAAAGATTGCCATTGACAAAAAGGATAGAGAACAAGGAATTGTCAGAAATAGGAAAATATAGAAAAGATGTGAAATAGTCATCCTGTACAGTAATTGGAATTAATATTTGTTTGTCAATGAATATAGAACATGAGTTATTATAATAACAAATCAGATATTCTATAACCAAAAAAAACTTAATTCATTATTTTTTTTTACTTTTTTGCAAAATATATTTATTTCAATAAAAGGAAGTATATACAAATAAAAAAACTTTATATACTCAAATGTCTGAAAGAAGTTTTTTGTTCCAAAAAATTCTATGTACTAAAAGAATTTACTGAGAAGGAGGCTCTTGAGTCAAATATCATGTCTGAATTTTGAAAAGGATGATATAACTTTATGACCAGTTATGCTGCTTGTCGCTATGTGGATAAACTAAAGATAATTAGTCTTCCTGCTTCAGGATATAAACTGAGAACCAGCATGGCTCTACTGCCATTGAATTCATTGGTCAAATGCTCTGTTGCTCATGTATCACATAAAATTATCAAAAAAGATCATATATAAGCAGTCCTAGGGACAAAAATATTCATTGAGACAATTTGGTCCATTCTCAATATGTTATCTATAAAGACTGAAAGTATATGCATGCTAAATTTCTGTATTTGTCAATTTTTACTCTCCAAACAAGAAAAAGAAATGTACCATGAAATAGCTCTTAACGGTGAAGAAAACCCAATTACATACTCCCCCTAAAGCTGTCTATTAAGGTCAATAGACATGGCAGAAAAACAGAGCTTCAAGCTTGATAAGAGCAGTTGAGAAGGTGTGAGCGGTGGCTAACTCCATTTTCTTTTTCAAATAGGATTTAATTGCTCAGTTCACACTCCTTCAACAGCACATACTAAATCATCAGTTCACAGTTGCCGTTTCTCAGAGAAACTATCAGAAATGAAAATAATGCCATAAAAATGTTTTAAAATGCATGTATACACACCTGTAAAAATTGAAAATGGGGGGATTTAGAAACAAGTTCATATAATTTTCAATTTAAAAAATTACTCAGCCTGTTAAAATAATACAGATTTCTTGAATGGTATATAGATTTTTAAGTTGGTAGATCATCTACTGGTTCACGATTGCAAAACAGAATAATAATGTTCTTTGTTGCAAAAAAAACCCCTGATATTTGGTCTTTTATTTGGCTGAAAAATTCTACCAATGCTACATATGTTAGTCTATTCTTATTTCATCAAAATGTAGTCATCTGCAGCTGAACTACGGTTAAAATTTTATGAATGTTCACCCTATTAGATTTTCCCCTAACACAACTGCTTAATCCAAGAAAATAATAAAGATATAGAATTTTATACAGTGTAAACTGTGAACCTATTTTTAATAAAAAATGATTTTGGTTTATCACTAATAAATTATATATATAATATAAATATATATTTAAATATAAATATTTATGTATATACATGCATATTCTTCAATCTTTCTCATCCTGAGAGTCAAAAGTAAATTCCCCCCACAAAAGTAAACCCCTTTTATGGTATTCCCAAGCATTGTATATGTATTTCTTAGATAGTTCCTGTTAAACTGAGTATCTTGAGATCACAGGTACAAACTGTGTACTAAAAAAGCATACCCTGATATTCAATAAACAAGGTAAAATCTCTCTTTAAAGAAGACATGTTTCACTTAAACTTGATTTGTTATTTTTGTTCATTTTTATACAACTATTTAAAACTATCGCTATTTTCTATACCTTTGTATTCCAAGCTAAGTCATCTTTATTCAGAAAACAGAAACAGACTCACAATACTGCTTTCCCTATGTGATGAGAATTCCACACATAATACTAATTATAATTTTAATACAAAGTGTTTTGCTGATGATAACAATAGTGATGATAGCTAGCATGTATTGAATACCTACTCTAAGACAAAAACTGTGCTTTACGTGCACTACCTCATTTAATTTCTGTCAATCCTATGAAGTGCTATCTCCATTTTAAAAGGAAGAAAATTGAAGTTTAAGGAGGCTTAGTTATTCTTCCAGGTTCACCCATATCTTAAGTACAAAACTTTAATTTGAACTTAGATGTGGGTGTTAGCATAATGAATGTGCTTAACTACACTGCTAACAGGATATAAGAGCATTTTATCTTTGAATTTATTCTCTACCTGATAACTCTGACCTCAGTAGTCACAGCAAAAATGTAAGTTGTCAGAGCCAACTTCACATTTTCCACTTTCGGATTACAATGCAAATAGCGATAAGCTCACTGGTTCTATGGGTGCGTGTGTGAGTGTGTATGTGTGCATTATGGGCATGCACATTTTCTAGTAACTTGACTGATATGCTCGTATATTTGCAAAATTTTGTTCACACAGTTGTGCTCAACTGACCAACATTTGCAGCCATACAAGTTAATTAATCATCAAATGTCAATTTATTTGCCAAAGCATGAACACATACAAAAGACATCTCTATCTGAAAGAATGCAAAACATATCAACATGCTTTTGTGATAAGCTTATGAAAGGTGTATATTAAAACATCTGAATGCTTGAAGATGGTGCTCACCTTCTACCTGCAGAAGCTCCTCTAACTCCTTCTGTATTGGAAAAACAAGGGATCAATCAAAATGTGTAAGAAAGTGTCACAACCTTGGGCAAAGGAGAATGAAGTGATGCAGTATTTGAATATGAAAAAGAATTTCTTAATACATTAAAAGAAATCTATCATCCCCAAGGCCCTGAAACTATAATAGGATTAGTAATAAGGAAAGAAAATCTTAAAAATTATGGCTTGTTCATTAACCTAATCTATGTCAGATGATGCATCCTAAAATTTGGAAAATTATTAATACATAAATTCACTGTTAGGCCTTCTAAGAATAAGCAATTGAAAAGGGACCTACACTTGGCCATGTTTTAATCCAGAGAAGCAAACACATCGACACTGTGACAGTGCCATCATATAAGAAAATTCAGTCTGTCTTGTATTATTACAACAGATTCCTTGTTCCTACTTTTAATGTCCCTCCAATAGCTCACAGTTAACTCAACCGTTATAGTGATTCTTTTCCAAATTCATCTTAGCCAATTGCATTCCTCTGTTCACACTCACCAATGGTTGCCCAGGGTTCTCATTAAAAGAATTTATAATGTCTAATAGTACCTAAGATTGTTTTATGGCTGACAATTGAATTACTGGGAGACCACCAGGAATACACAAGTGGAGGCTCAATTTTAACAATAGTGTAGACTTGTGGAAAGCCTGACATGTTCATCAAACTCATCTACTTGGCAAAACTCTACACAGCAAACTCTGTTGCCATTGTAATAGGCATCAACTAAAATATATGCCCAATCCTTCCAGCTTTTCACCTGTTGCTTTTAACAGGAATCCCAAGAACATGCATAGGTTCAGGATCAAGCAAACATTACAGGGGAGTATACACACCGCCTTCAGGATTCCCTCCTTTCCTGGATGCGCCCTAGATTTCATCCACTCTAATAGCCTTAAATTCTCTCCTCTGATACCTCAAGTCAATAAATCTGTGACTTTCTGCCTCTTTTTCAGTCTGCTTCATGTCACACTGACTGGGGAGTAACTTTGGGAAAACATCATGTAATGATGAATGTCACCCACTGAGCGTGACTTTCTTTTTTCAAGGGTTAACTCTCTTTTAATATATGCTTGCCTTGGCCACTTCAATCCACGTGAACTGTACACAATTCATATTGTGTACAGTTTTTGCAATTGTTATTTGCAGGAGTAATAATCTAATCAATGCCAGGTACATTTCCAGTTCTAGAATGCTCTTGCTATTTTTCAAAAGAGAAATCACAACCCCCTAGTTGATTTACCATAAATTAAATTATACTGTCTTTCAAGTGAGTTAGTAGAAATCTTAGAATATTGGAGATAGATGTTCTATCTACTAATATCTATGGGTAGATGTTTGTCTATATTGTAACCAATTCCTCTAATATGATTTACAATGCATTAGAACTTCTTTTTCTTATTTATTGATAATTACTGAATCTTTAGCTATGTCATATGCTGTGCTTTATATTAGGCCTACACTCGTATTCAAGACAATTATGACACAAAACATATTTAATCACCATTTTTTCTCTATGTTTATATTGGGTCATTTATCTATCATTTATTAGATTACAACTTGTTTCTTGAACACATACAAGCTAGATGTTTTATGCCACTAAGGTTTACTTAAATCTATGCTTTCATTATTTAAATTATTTAATTATTTATTCCTTCTCACAAAATAGTTTTAAAAGAATTGCATTTGAGAAGTAGAAAAATATGCAGCATACCAAAAAATACTAATCATATTAGAGTCCGCTAAGGATTTTAACATAAGAAGAGACATGTATAGACTTTAGAGTCCAGTAATTTCCCAGAATGATTAAAAAAGTGCTAGAAACTGATTTTTCCAATCATGTGTCAATAATTTTGCATGTGACACTTATTTACTAGAGGTGAGAGAATGTAATAGCATAAAATTCAGATTGGATCTCAAAACATCTAAAAACCAAACCCCGAGGAGCAGAACTCCACCTTCACATACAGCATGTGGCAGTACAGACGGTGTCTGGACGTTAGTATTGTAAATGCACAATGCACAAATGTGCCCACAGAATATACATTTTTATAACTGTAAGCATTTAAAAGAGTGTGATATACACAGTCCCAAAGCCCTTCTGCTGTACTTGGAGTGTGGGAAAGTTCTGCGATGAAAGGTAATTAGCTTTCTCTAAAGCAGGCTTCAGCAGAACAAATTCCTTTCAGTGATTTGTGCCCGCAAAAGCCTTCCTACACACAAACAAATGCAGGAATCCCCTCGTAATGGGCCAAATGCCTCATTTTTAAAAGATGAAAAACTTGCGTATTAAGGTCTGGATATTTATCCATTCCCCAATTAATTTATTGAACTATATACCACTGTCTTCAATGCATTTTCGGGCTAAAAGTTTTACAGTGGAATTTCCTGAATGGCATATTTTACTTGCCAAATGAAGTAAAAACGGGAGGTTTATTTGTCTCCTTGAAAAGGTTATGAAACTATTTTGTAAAGCCCTTGGGGGCTTTCCTAAAACAACTGGGCCAATTCTATGTCAAAACGCAATGAACAAAACCTGTAAGGAAACCAGACTTTTTGAACCAGCAGCTGGACAGCCTGCAGCTCTCCTTAACAAGTGGGCCAATCCCTCCTGGAAACAGAATGAACACCAGATATAAAGAGACCAAGACCGTTTGAACCAGCAGCTGTTCTACCTGCAGCAGTGAATCCTCCCCGGCGACGTGTCTGAGACACGTTCTGCAGGCTAACTGAACTAAGCACCTTTTTGCTGACTGCTGTGCCTCTGGGACACCCTCAGAAATGGTTCCCTCCACATGTGTTTGGAATGTGTCTGCTGTACACTTAATATAAAGAAATAGCAACTTTTATTTCAATTTAGATATAAAGAAGTGACTGTTAATACCCAGCTTCAGTAAAGGAATAGAAACCCATCTCTTGTTTGACTTCCAGTTTCCCCCACAAGATATTTGATGTATTTGAGAGTGTGCTAGCAAGAATACTAATTTGAAATACAACCTGTATTCAGAATAACACAATATGGCAATGTGGTCTATAAATTCATTTTAAAAATCAAAGATTATGTTTACAATGAGACATATGGAATCTCATTGTGTCAGCTATAGTTCTATGTAGTGTACCGATATTAGCTCATTTAATCAAGCACTTACACTGGAGGAATCATAAAGACCAGGGAACCAAAACACTGAGAAATAAATGATCCATGATACATAATTCATAACTGACAGAGCTGGGGAGCAAACACATGGGTACAGAGGCCATGTTCTTGGGGACAGTGAAATGCTGTAGGGAGATGAACATTCATGGGCAACATTCCCTTCAAAGAAATATAGACTGAAATATGCAGGAATGCTTTGATTTTTAAATAGTGTGAAATGTATAATCCACATCCTCACATATTGACTATGGTTATTAATTTGTTTCTACATTATGTTGTTCCAAATATAAAAAACTATAACATGTTTAAATGTTAATGATATGGGACAATTCTCTGAACATGCTAAGTGCTCAAGAAATTTAAGACAAAGTAAAATACAAAATGGATAATTTGATTGCTACTGCTGTCCATTTTTTATGTGTGATCTATATATAACAGGTACAGATATCCTAGTGATAGTCTAAATTGTTCAATTTATAAAATATAATTTTAATCAACCCATATGATCACAAATATAAAGGTAATATTATTTTTACCATAAGTGACCAGCTTACGTGATGAAATCCAGACATGAATTCCTGTTTTATGCTTATAATCATCACCTTTTGATGAAATATTAACATTGTGTCAGCTAAAAAATATGTATATGGATTTCACAGAAAAAAAACAATTCTGACAAAACACATCAATTTCAGACTGATTTTATAAAAGTTATATTTCTTAGCTTTGTATAAAGGAGAGAGTCACTTATTTATTTAATCAGTAATATCAGTACAAAACTTAAGAATATTCAGGCCACAAAAAACCGATTGTCTCCTGGCTTTTTCTTCATTAGGTCACTCTTAACTAGCAGTGTTTTTTCCTAGTTAGCATCTACCTATTCCTGTACAATCCAAAGATCTCAGATGCTAAGGACAGACAGAGTTAGGCCAGAACTCAAGCTTCAGCAGCATTGAGTTGTACAGCCTCGCACATGGGAGTTACCGCTCTTAAACTCTCATTTGGATTTTGGGTAAAATAATAAAATCTAACTGATACAATTATAATAAGTGTGTATGAAATGTGACAATTTATAAAATACCTTTATGTTAGGGACAAATATAAGAGTGGGCAACAGTAGATTTACAGTTGTCCACATGGAAAATAATAGAATAATTAATCAATAATAATATAAGAATAAACTCTGTTTCATGTATTCACAAGTGTAAACCTGCTTTTGCCCACTTCTGAATATCATATTGAAGCTACTAATGTGACCAACTATCCAAATTTGCCCAAGAACACCTTGGTTTTACCAATGAAATGTCTCAGTCCCAAACCAAGACAGTTAGTCAACCCATAACACTGACATAAATACATCTTAAAAATATGTATTTTCATACTTTTGGGAACACAATAAAAAATTTTAAATAGATAGACAGATCAACAACTTAGTAATATACAGTCTATCAATTACCCAAAATTTGACTTTTCTAGAATTTAATGGTCAATAATATCAAAAAGCAGGGAGAAAAAAGCCTTTTAGATAATAAAAGAGATTCCTCAAATTTCATGAGTACAGTTCATGTGGTTTACGCATGGAGGAAGTGGCCCTCAAATTCATCTGCTCCTCCAAACAAATGTATCGAGTCTTCTTACTGGTGTTGTAAACCAGTGGGATAGCAGCAGGAGCACAGGATGAAGAAGAGAGGCTGCTATTGACCATTGTACTTGGGACTGAATTTCTAGCTCTTCCTAAACGGAAGTAATCTTCGAACAGTAGTGCAAAATAGTCAAGGCTCTCATAAAAATGATTACAATTAAAGATACAAAAATAAGCCTTCAAATAAAGATACAATGAATGAAGGCTCATTCATGCAATTTAAATTATGAGCTGGTAGCTCAGAAGCATATAGGAACAGGAACAAACATGAGCAAATCTAGTCATTTATTGGAAGAAGGAGAGGGGAAAGATAAGATGATTAATCTTGCCTCAAAGGACAGCAAAAGGAAATACAGAAAGTTTATGATATGGAGCATTATATTGATGTTTTACTTCAGTCTTGTTACACAAGAATTGTTACAGAAGAATTGTATTCATTCATCTAACAAGTATTTATTAGAGTACAAACCATATTAGTGGAATACAATGCTGAAGAAGAGACATAATATCTCTGTTCATTCTACCCTAGAAGGACAAAAAACTAATGAACAAGATAACATTGAACAGTAAAAAGAGTTATGGAAGAAATAAAGTAATCCAATAAGGAATGACTCAGAAGGCATTTAACATAGGATGGTCAGTGTTGGCCTCTCTGGAGACATGTCATTTGAGCTGGGATTTGAATAACGAGAAGCCAACCGCCTGCCATGAAAAAAGTCTGAGGAGCTTTCCAGCCCAAAGAAAGCAAGGCTAAAGGAGATGAAAGGTTTGGTCTGCAGAAGACGAGAAGTGAACAGACCACTGTGGTTGGAGTGTGCTGATGAAGAGTGGTTGGTGGTCATCTGAAATTCGTTTCGGACAAGTAGACAGAGATGAGACCATGTAGGCCATGAAGCTGTGATAAGGTTGTAATAAGAAGTCAGTGGAGAATTTTAAGCAGAAAATCTTATGTGTGTGTGTGTTAGTTTCCTAGGGCTGCTGTAACAAATCACTAAAAACTGAGTGAATTGAAACAACAGAAAATTATTCTCACAGTTGTAGAGGCTCGAAATCTGAACCAAGACGTTAGCAATGCTGGGCTCTCTCCAAAGCCTTCAGAAAAGGTTTTCCCTTGCTTCTCCCAAGTATTTCTGGATGTCCCCAGACATTCCCATGGCATTCTCCCTGTGCATCTTGTCTTCTGAGGGCCATCTGCTTATAAGGACATCAGACAGAGTGGATAAGAAACCTGCCCTACCCCAGTATGACCTCACCTTAACTAACCATATCTACAATGACCTTATTTCCAAATAAGGTTACATTATGAGGTACTAAAGGTTAGAACTTTGACATATCAATTTTGGAAGATGTAACTTGACCTATACCAATGTGGATAAGAGGCTACTTTTTTTTAATTTTATTTTTTTAAATTTTATTTTAATTGTTATTCAAGTACAGTTTTCTGTCTTTTACTTTTTTACCCTCTATGGGAAAAGAGTTTAAAGGGGAAAGAGTGGAAGTGGGCCAGTCAGGAAGTCATTTCCAAAGTTCAGGTAAAGATAAATTAGCGTCTTCTTCTTCATTCTTAGTAATGAAGATTAAGAGAAGATACTGTGGAGAGGAATGAACAGACTTGCTTATTAATTAAATGTGAAGGATGATCAAAGAGAGGCTCAATTATAATTCTGGCATGTTTTAATATTAACAACTAAAGAGACAAATTGTGGCATTAACTGAAATGGGAAATACTGGTAAAATAACAAAGAACAAATCTGAGGTGTAGGAGGAAGTATGGCTGTGTGTCCATGTGTGAGCTGGGGAAGTTGTCTTAAAGATGCTTTCCAGTATAGAGATCCTTTCCACATAGATATGAATATATATTCAGTATTATATGCTAGCTATAAATAAAAGTTCCTAGAAGCTATTAACCATCTTTTTTGGGAGGTGGGGGATTCTGGGGAAAATCATATAACATAGTTTAATAATGTTGTAAATACACTAATAAATGTCCTTCCTGGTAGCAGACTATAGCTAATTAGACCTAGCTAATTATATTATCTAGGAAGGGGATTCTTATCCACATAACACTCTTGCTTTTGGTAAATAAACTCAGAATCTATGAACTTATGGAAAATGTCACATAAACTGGTATATAAAACAGACAGCCTTAATAAATTAAATGCTCCAAGAAGTGTCAGGTAATATTTCACCTCTTCACATAGAGACTCATCTCTTCCGGGCCTGAGCATGCATACCTAATGTAACAAAGGAAGGATCTAGGGAGAAACCCTTGATATGCCTGCCATCTCTCTGTGTCTCTGTGCCTTTTGATAGCTGGCAAATTTGAAATTATTATTAATGCCTGTCACTGGGTAATATTTCTGATTCATGTGAATCTGACTTGCCAAATTTATCATTTATGTTAGGTAAGTAATTATTCTCATTCCGATCCTCTTCTGCCTCTACAGGATGGCTCCCTTAGAGCATATCTGCCCAGAGACTAAGGCAATCTGGAGTGGAAATGATGCTCGCAAGCCAGAACTGTCCCAGGGCGCACTCACTAACCCTTAGGGGTGGCTGCCACTGCTGGGGGCCAGAGAAACAAGGGTTCTGAAATAATTACTTCAGATATTTAAGATCGTGGGCCTTGAAGGAAAGTTTCAACTCTATTTCCATGCTACTATATTCTACTTACTACTGTAGGAAATCTGTAATACGTATTGGAAGGAGACCAAGGTAGGAATGACTAAATCTGTAAAACTGTTGGTGTTTAAGTAAAACAAGTTTTTAGGAAAATGTAAATGTTTTACAATAAATATTCCTTGGATGACCCACGTGGTTAAGGTATCACTGTCTACACATCAAAGATAAATGCTAAGAGAAAGCACTATGTACCAATTACTTGGACATTATTAACTAAAATACTTGATTAAAAAGTCATACAATGGAGCATACAGCACAGGAATACAGTCAATAATATTGTAATAACTTTGTACAGTGACACATAGTTACTGGACTTAACGTGGCGATCAATCATGTGGGAAAGTATGTAAATGTTGTGTCACTGTGTTGTACACCTGAAACTAATATAATGTTGTGTATCATCTATACTCTGAAAAATACTCAGTACAGAAAGTTGGTATTGTCAAGTCATGAGCATTGACATAAACCAGTGTTTTTATGTCCAAAGTCTTTCCCCTTCCTCCTTTCTTTAACTTTTCCCAATCTCGCCTGCCATTTCAACCACCAAGAGCTATTCTGGAAAGATGGCCTCAGCAGAACACCAGAGAACAAAAGAGCCAGCCATCCCCTTTAGAATATGGAAAAAAGAAAAAATCTTTTTGTTTTACCAACTCAAATGTTACTTTAAGCATTTGATGCATGTAATAGTAACAAAATAAATGGTCACTTAAGTGTTTTCAAAATCACTTAAACCTTAGCCTCTGCTCTTCTTCTTCTCTGTATGAGATTAGGGGTTTATATTTCATAACCCACTAGCATCTGCTGAGGGGTTTATGATTCCTGGCATTTTCCTCCTTTGCCCTGACCTCATCCACAAAGGGTAAAGTCCCATCTAAACACTGCTGCCTTATGCCAAATCGGTGATTGCTTTTGTGGCTTCTTAACACTTCTGGAAGACTTCTGGGTGCTTGCCTCTGAGTTGATAAATTGATATACCCATTCCAAGGCCACTGGCCAAGCTGCTGCTTTTCTAGTCTGCCCCACAGAAGATGCCACAGGATGCTTCTCAATACTGCTGGCAACAGTCAAAGGCAGTTCTCTTCTATTTCTATACCATGTTGGCAAGGACACTTCTGCTAGTTACCCTCCACCAGGATTCTGCGTAGGAATTAGGACAGAAGTCACCTACATACATCCATTTCTTAAAATATATACTCTTGTTATACTCTGTATGCCCAAACTCAGTTCAAAGTCCCTTCCCAGAGATTTCTCCATGACTCTAATCCATTTTAATTAACTTATTGGGGCGACATTGGTTAATAAAATTATATAGGTTTCAGGTGTACAATTCTATAATATATCAGCTGTATGTTTTATATTAATATAAATAAACAGTTAGTTCATATTCTAAAATATCCCATAGAGAGTTATATCATACCCAAAATCATAGTTCTTTGTAATCGTTGTAATGGCAAGTCAATTGTAACCTTCTATGATGGTTAATTTCATGTTTCAAATTGGCTAAGCTATAGTACCAAGTTTTTGGTCAAATACCATGATGTGAAGTATTTTTTTACGTGTGATAAAGTTGGTATTGGTAGCCTTTGAGGAAGCAGATTACCCTCCATGATATGGATGGATTTTATTTGATCAGATGACAGCCTTGATAGAACAAATTGAGGTCCCTTGAGAAAGGCTGTCTGCTCTACAATGTTTTCACCCAGGTCGTCCCTGAGTCTCCAGCCTGCAGGCTTGCCTGCCCTGCAGATTTTGAACTTCTCAGCCCCCATGGTCATATGAGAACACATGAAGTAATTCCTTAAAATAAACAAAGTCCCCCCCTTTCTCTTTCTCTCTAATAAATGGATAGATAGATAGATAGATAGATATAGATATATAAATATGTAGACATACACATACCTGATTGGGTATGTGTCTCTGGAGAAACTTACAAGATACAATCACCTAAAGAAAAATAAAGAAAGAAATGTTTGAGTAAATTATCATATATTCCATCCAAACCCCTCGCCATTACTGTGCTGTTATCAAAAATAATGAGGCAAACTATAGTAATAATAATGAGGCAGATATTTATGTGGTAAGAAAGAAAATGACTCATGAAAATATTTCTGTGTATAACACCATTGAGTTTTAAAAATCAATTTATGTACATGTTTAGATATATAAGTACCAAATTAACAATAATTATCTCAATAAATAGGTTATAACTGTTATCATCTTTTTCTTGTCAGTATATTTTGAGTTATTTTTGATGACTATTGTTATTGTAAAAGAGTAACAAAATCACTTTTTAGAAGTATAAAATATTTTATATCTCACACATCACTTCTTTTATAAATTATTTGTATTGGCATAATGGTCACCCCTCCTTCTATCCTTATTTTTCCTGACAAAATGTAACCATATTCCCATAATTCAGTTCATGAATCACTTTTTGTCAGCTTTTTCTGACTCACCCTTTCCAAGAAGAATCACTTACTACTTTCTGACTCCTCACTGAACAAATGTATATCCTATTTAATATAACATCACATATATATTTTTGTTTTTGAGCTATTTCTCTCTTGCATATTTTTTTATTTTGTGATATTTACTCATTCAACAAATGCATGATTACTATATGTCAGGCACTCAGCTAGGTGCAGAAGATACAGCAATTAACAAAATCATGAAAGACTGTGCCTTCACACAGTCTGTTTTCTAGGAAGAGGAGAGTAGCAGTAAGTAAAACAAATAAGAAAAATAAATTTAATGCCTAATCAACAAAACGCAAATGATCAAAATAGAACTGGAGACCTGGAAATAAAGAACAAACTGACGGTGACCAGAGGGAAGGTATAGGAGACTGTTCTGCATGTCGTGGGCCCGGACAGGACCCACACCCACAGATAGGTTCTCCCATGGGGAATAAGGCCTGCATTGTACCTAGGCTGTTTTGAGACTTGCTTTTTTGCTAAAACTCCCTCACCCTGAATTGAGGCAGCAAACGTTTACTACGTGTCTTTAAAGTAACTTCCTAAAATCCATGCTAAACCTTCCAAGGATGAAACCTTTCAACCACTTTTCCCTTTGCATTTGCAAATATCCTTCTTCTGTGATGTGATGAGTGGCATCCTCTCCTTTGTTTTCTGTAAAAGGTAACCACCTAAAGCAATCCTGTGCATAGTAAATGAGGACCATCATGTAATGTGCCCAGAAAAGCAATAAAAGCTTGTCAAGGCAAGGGTTGAGGCGCCCTCCTCTTGAGAGAGTGGCCATGCAGTCCCTTTTCCTCCACAGGACTCCGTAGTCTGTGTGAATTTGTTGCGTCTCATCCACAATGTTGAGGACCCCACAAGCTGGGGTTTGCATCAGGGAAGGGTTAGGGAACAAAGGGGAAAAGAAGGGGAAGGGGTAAGCCAAGGAACAGGAACAGAGGACTCAGGGGCACAAACAATGGGGGGAATCGACTGTGGGAGCAGCCGGGGGGTGGGGATGGGGCAGGTGAGAGCACTGGGGTAAAAGGCGAGACAACTGTAAAGGAACAACAATAAAAGAAACAAAAAGAAAAATTCATTTAACTTTGAGTCTCATGTCTTCAGACTCTCTCACCTTCTACTGCTCCTTGTTGCATTCATCTACACCCCAAGGCTCTTCTGCTTCTTTTTGGGTATTTTATTTCCTGGGTCACTGTCACCCTCCGCAGCATTACTCAAATCATCACCATTCTCCCAGTACCCTAAAACTGTATTCCTGGACCTCCCTCTTAGAACCTCCTGTCCTTCAAGGTCACATCTTTTTCTCTCTTATTAGCAATAACTGTAACTTTTTTCATATTTTATTTT
Organism: Carollia perspicillata; assembly: GCA_004027735.1. Lineage (NCBI taxonomy): Eukaryota > Metazoa > Chordata > Mammalia > Chiroptera > Phyllostomidae > Carollia > Carollia perspicillata. The sequence goes on along the minus strand of PVKM010002166.1, from coordinate 17,221 downwards.
TGTACATTTAACTACCCAACCACCACTTCTCTTTTTTTTTTAATTCGACTCACTGTAACTCCATACTCCAACACATCTGCAGCTCCATGAGAATATAGAGTACGTGGATTCCATCAACTTTGATTGTCCCTTAAATGCCTCATGGCCCCACTTCGCTTCTTAACCAGTTACTATGATCTTCTGCACACACTGCCAATAGCTGTGCTTCCTTCCTCTTGTTGGCATACTTGCTTGGTGAAAACAAAAGACTACTTAAATCTAACAATAAACCTGCTTCAGGCCAGGGTCCCAGAACTGAATGTACCTGAAGAAGAAAAATACACAACCAACCCAAACAAAAAAACACTTTAATATTATTATTAATAACCTCTAGTGGTCCTAAATATTGACTGAAGAAATTACATTTCCCAACCTCCCTATTTTACTTTCCTAAATAACCACTCCAAACTTTTTCCTTTCGTTTTATGTCCTTCTCATGTCTGATCTTAGTTCAAACTTTAAAAGAACAATTTTAGTCAGAGGAGTTTTTTCAAAGCCTCTAGCCCACACACCCACACACCCATGCATTTCTGACAGTATACTTTAGTTCCCTTCTATTTCTACAGAGGGCCCATTCCTACCACCCCACTTCTACACAAGTCGAAACTGTACCAGAAATGCTCTCTCTCATTCTTCATCTTCCACGAACCCTTTACTGATGGATTGCCCCCATCGATCTAAACAATGCAATATTTATTTTCCCACCTTCAGAAACCTTCCTTCAACACCTACTTCAGCCTTTACCACCATACCATTGCTTGTTTTATTGTAGCAAATTTCTAAAACTATATATATATGTACTAATTTTCTCCAATTTTCTTTTCATATTCTCTCTAAAGCTTGTTCCAGTTAGAGGTTTTTTCCCACAACAAAAATCCTCCTGTAAATGTGACTGATGTGATTCATGCAACATCTAGCCCAGTGGATAATTCTCTCATCCTTTGTGCACTTTTTTCACTTAGCTTCTAGGAATTCAAAGTCACCTCGTTTTCTTCTTATATGTTAGGTGAACCTTCTCATTCTTATCTTCTGGTTCCCCCCCTTTTATCCTATCTCTAAACAGCGATGTCTAAACATACAGTTCCAGGTTTTAACACATATTCTCCAGGTAATCCCAAGTCCTAAATGCCATTTACCAAGTTTGGCAAATTTACATCTCTGTCACGCCTCTCTCCCCACAAGTTCACAATTACACGACGAAATATCTACTTTACACCTCCACATGGATCAAAGGGGTGTTTTTATTTTCGGATGTCCACCACCTAACAGGTAACAAACATGGACCACTGAGAAGACGAATGGATTGTATCTTCATTTGAAAACTGAAGCTCTGGCCAAGGAGTAATAAATACATTTTAAACATCTACTATTTTCAAAGGACTAGACTTGCTAGAGACAGAATTAAACCAGGGCAGTGGCGATTCAAAGGCAAACGCCATGCAAACACGGGGCAGCCCCCACCAGAGCCGCTCCTGGCCAATGCAGCGTAGTAAACGGATGCGTCTCTGTACACGGATGCCAATGCGTCTCTGTAAACAGAGCAGATGGCCGTGCAAATGAAGGACATGTACTAAGTCTCAGCAGTGAATACAATTAATTATGAACTTTTGAGATGGAATAATTTCGCGATGCTTTCCACTTCAAGACAGTATGAAAGGAAGTCTCAAACAGTCCAGTCAAATCAAGGAGGTGGTAGGCTAATGGTCATTAAAAATGCTTAGCATAGTTTCTTAAGACATTTCATTTATTGTAACTGCAAGTAACTTTAAAATATTGAAATATTTTTTCTCAATCTATACCATATTTAAATCCCAAAGGGATAGACAAATAATCAAATAGTTTCATAGTAAGTTAAAATTATTTCATAATTATTTATCTCAAGAACTTATTTATGAGCATCGCATAGCCACCAAAAACTATAACAGGACTAATTTCATTCAGATTCCCTATAGCATTCAATTATTGGAGAATATGAAATTGAGAATTACTGATCAGTAGACTAACTTTGGTTTCCATAGTGACAGAGGGAATTTCTGAATTATTATCTTTGTTTTTATATATCTGTTCATTTGATGCTGCTTTGTTTCAAGCAGAAGGAAATTTCGAAATCTCCCGAGTAAGGGATCCAGCCCCTCTGAGCTCCGGTCCCATGAACACCACCGTCACCAGGATGCCTGGGAGTCCCTGAGCCTCCAGGGATCTCTAAAATGACAAAGGGAACTAGGTACCTGTGTAACGGAGTGCTGTGATTTAAACATATATCATTTACATATAATTTGTGGCCATTTTAACTGGGAGTGTATATAAATGATTGTGTAAACTGATTCTTCATGTTACTCGTGTGTCATTAGATTTATATTAATACCTAGGAAGACCAGATGCTTCACTTTCGAGAAACAGCCAAGCTGTTTCAGATTATTATCATATTAAAAGACAAAAAAACTGTGATGGTTCACAAAAATTCAACAGCTAGCAAATATTATAAACTAGAACAAACAGCATGCTATGCCATCTTAAAAGTTAAACAGTAAATGTTTTATATATGAGTTATCAGAGTCAGAATTCCTATGTAATACAGACATATTTTTTTATTTGAGGACTTTTAAAATGACATATAAGCATTTTTAAAATTTTTCCAATTCAGAAAAATGCACAAAAATCACCTTTTTAGAATATTAAATCTGCCATTATGAAAAGTTCAGTGTACATTATTCTGCCTGTTCCTACAGTATGTGGCAAAGAGGAAAAGTGATTATACTGTCTCTCTCTGAGGTTAGGAAGCAGGTACTACATCTTAGGACCAAATTCAAGCCTGCTTTCACATAGTAACATTATTGGGTAAAGTAGTGAAGAAAAGGGAGAGATTAAAGATAAAATAAGTGTTGTGAGTGATATTTAAAACAGATGACAAAGTAAAAATGCAGCGAGGAGATGACTGGAATTGGAGGAGCACACCGCGGACACGAGGAAAGCAGCCATGAGTGAGGAGCGGGAAGAGGGAAAACAGAGAGAGAAAAGAAGGCTGAGGAAAGGTGGCAAAGAAACAAAACTGTCTCTTGAGTGTGTCAAACTCATCTCTGATGGTTTATTGTTTCTTAACTGTTACAGAGTTGCCATGTATGGCTGTGAATTGTTTCAGATCTATGGGTCAATAGGTCTGCAAAGTAAAACTTAATCTTTGCTAGTTATTTATGTTTTTAGTTTTGGGTTCATTTCTTGGAGAAATTTTTAAGCGAATGACATTTTTGCTCAAAAGACTATTTTTACTCTTACTGGAATTAACCGGAAGCATTGAAAGAAATGGCAAGACTTTGTACTGTAGATTATGCTGTGATGTTACTATAGAATGATACAAATTCACAATCAGTGTAAGTATAGTAGAAGCAAGATATGAGTCCTTTCCCACAGATCCAAGAGGAAATGAAAGTCCTTTATGTGAGCGTAGAAGATGCCTATAAAATGCTGCCACATTCTTTTAGGGAGACATGATCTGGCTTTCAAGAGTGTAGTGTAAATATTTTATAACTTTGGTGCCAGTGCCTGACTGATCTCTAAAATTTAACCTTTGTCTTCCGAAGATTACAATGCCTTTTATGAAATCTAACATAAATATATATTTAGAGGAATGAGGCAGCTTGGTTTTATCTACACCAGTCTCTAGACAAAGTTATTTCAAAATTATTATTGATCCTTTTCTGTAGAAGTGTCTGTGATAAAAATAGTAATTCTTGATGATCATGTAGAAAAGCCTGAAGCTGTAATTCAGATATTGTTATCTAAAATTATTATTTACCTGTTATAAAATATATTATAACAATATTATATATTTCATATAATATATAATTCTATATATTATAATTATTTTAAATTGATATTAAGGTAAATATATATAAAGTGCTCAGAAGTTTGAGTAGCATATAGTAAGTCCAAATATTTATTAAATACTGAGGATTTCCCTTCCATTTCAAACTCCACTCACCTAAAAGAGAATTCCTAGCTTTCCCCTAAACATTTAATTTCTCATTTTATTAAATGCATCACATTCTTGCACTTACCCAAACCAAAATCCCAAATTCGTATTACAATAATGTCTCTCCTACTCATATTTATTCAGATGATAAAACTGTATCTTTACATTTCATTTGTTCATATTCTTTGTACCTGTATCTAATAATTAGAACATTTCACTCAGGTTGTAATAACTCTATTTTTCCAGCTTCTCTATAGTGCACATTACTGCTATATTATTCTTCCCCCAAATATTTTCCTCCCTGCTTACTTGCCTGTTTAAGAATTTAAAAGGACCACTGTAATCTAGTCAACTGAACGCTGAGCATTTATGCCTGACAGCCTGGGTCCCCCATGACTGCATGGAGACACTCAGCTCACTGCCCTTTCCACTTCCCCACACAGACCACCTCAGATTAACCATAGATAGGTGTTCTAAAAGTTTTTTAAATCTATCTTAATAATACCTTTTATAAATAATCAAACTAAGGCAAAATATTGTGCATGTAGTGAAAGATTTATACTTTGACTACAAAATATAACACTAAAGTATTATGGCCTTCAATATATTTTTATTTACATTATGATATGCAATTATTCATAGCATGTCTTATTTTCATCAATCTGGTTATTACATATATAGATTCAAGGCAAAAATGTGTCACGTGCTAAATTAGGTTACTCAAATAATATAGGCTATGACTATGGGTAATTGTTTTCACATGTATGGCATTATATTTTGTAGATGATAATAATAATACCCTGTTTTCCCCAAATCTGGTGTAGGAAGCTAATGATATATCATGGAATTGTATACTTTAAGGCCCTGGCTGGTGTAGCCCAGTGGATTGAGCATGGGCTTTGAACCAAAGGGTTGCTGGTTCAATTCCCAGTCAGGGAACTGGTTGCAGGTCAGTTCCCCAGTGGGTCCACATGAGAGGCAACCACACCCTGATGTTTTTCTCCCTCTCTTTCTCCCTCCCTTCCCCTATCTCAAAAAATAAATAAATAACATCCTTAAAAAAGAGAAAGAATTGTATTCTTGAAACATAATGTTATTAACCAATGTCACTTGAATAAAGTGACACTTTATTTTGTCACTTTATTAGCATTTAGTTTTAAAAATAAATTTAACTTAAAACATGTTTTAATTTTAAAAATAAAATAAAATAAAACAGCTATGAAGTATCCTTTTTAGATCTCGTAATCAAAATTTACAGTAAGAAGGACCCTGAGAAAGGGCAGCAGGGGTGTCCAATCCCTTGGCATCCCTGGGCCACACTGGAAGGAGAAGAGTTGCTTGGGCCACACACATTAAATACATCGTGACACATAATCACAAAAACATCTCATAATCTTTTAAGTACATTTATGACTTTGTGTTGGGCAGCATTCACGGCTATCCTGGGTTGCACTATATGCCTGGGAGAATAGATAAATTCTTTTTTTTTTATTTTTTGGATAGCTAGACATGTTATTGGGATGGGGATCAAGAAATAGGAAAACATTTTGAAGTCTATAAAAATAGAAGGACATAACACTTTTTAGAAGTTATAATAATTTAGCTAAATTGATATTGAAATATCACATTATTCTAGTTTTTCAGTGCAAAATTTTTACTTATTATTTAAATAATTTGAAGTAAGAGAACCAAAGTATTTGAGGGAGAGTTAGAAGGCACTGCTTATGCTCACAAATCAGAGAAACGATTAGACTTTAGCAAATAATGTGATCCAGCACCAAGAGCAGTACCAAGCAAAGTCTTGCCTGTGCATTGCAAGCCCCTCCTTCCTCTCAGTCTCTACCTTAATGAGACCTCTTATAAATACTCAAAGTAAGACATACAATACTGTTTTAATATGTGCCAGTGAAAACACAAGCCATAAGAATAACTCCTGGAAAGAATTACACTTTAACTACAAAATGTAACACTGAACTATTATGGCTTTCACATACATTTTTTATTTATATTGTGATACATAGAAATTCTCTTGAACACTAATAAAAAGAGACGTGTAGTATAATTAGCTTGAAAATGCCTATGATATATATTATAAATGTTTTGGTCATCCTATTTACATTTAAAATGAATTAGTTTGTCAATTATTGAATAATATCTGAATGTTTCTAAATGCTAATTTTAGCATTTTTATGCTAAAATGTAAATAGGAGAGATGTAAATAGGAGAGACAGATTTTTCATGGAGTCAATAAAACATAAAGGTACATTTGTTTTCTGCTAAAAATTAATTATAAGCCCTGGCTGGTGTGGCTCAGTGGATTGAGTGCCAGCCTGTGAACCAAAAGATTGTTGGTTTGATTCCCAGTCAGGGCACATGACTGGGTCATGTGGGGGCGAGTTCCCAGTTCCCAGTAGGGGGCGCATGAGAGGCAACCACGCATTGATGTTTCTCTCCTTCTTTCTCCCTCCCTCTCTCTACAAATAAATAAATGAAATATTTTTTAAAATTAATTATAAACTTTAAAAATTATTCTGGTTATGAAAGAATAGAACATATATACTTGTGTACACACTTTGAATACTTCAGCAAAATGTGGTGTTTGTGCGTGTGTGTGTGTTTGTGTTTCAGAGATATATGTGCATACACACACACATAAAAAATAATGTATGAAAAAAAGAAAAGTAAAAGACATCCCCTTCACCCATGTTAAGGTACAGCCAACATCAGAACATTCCTTGCCTTTTCTCATGCACGAATTTCATGTTGTCTCATGATTGAAGGGACACACAAAACTCAGAGTATATTCGTGTAAGACTTTAACAATGTAAATGATACAGTTGTATAGGAGAAAGCTAAAGTTAGCAGCAAAGGGCCTAAGATCCTTCCAGGATTGACTCCCAGGGCTCCTGCTCACTCACACAGAATGTGCTTTATCATCAAATTATAAACCACCAGAAACATAAAAATCAGGAGGACAAACATCACAATGATAATGATTTGCTTCATCCAATAAGGTTTAGCTATTACTTGTTGAACAAACTTGTTTGTAATGATAAACAATATGTCAACTCTTTTTCCTCTTCCCATCACCAAAATTTGAACTTCATGAAAACTATCAATAGATTGATTCAATGCAATAGTTGTGTAGTTGATTATTAACCAAATCTAGTGCCACCTCTCGCCTATCGGCTTCCATTAGAACATATGGGAATTTTAGTTCAATCTCTCAATATCTCTGGTCATCTTTAGCCATGCTGTCATAAGTTTTGTTAAAATAAATAAAAATAATCTTGAGAGTTATAACAGTATTATATCAAATAGCAGTTGTTATTGTTCAGATAAAGATCATTTAAAACTGTATCAGTTACAACTACAATATTTTAAACTAAAGATTTTTGAAGCCTCCCCAACAAATATAGCATCATGCCGTATACCAATGTCATGAATTGGAGCATTAGTGGCCGAGCCTGGGATCCTTTGGATTCCAGGTCTCTTGTAAGCATAAGCAGATGCCTTCTGTCATCTTACAAGAGTGCAATGCTCATCTTCCCCTACCTGGTGTACAACCCTAATCAAGTTGAAGAAGGTTTAACCTCTGACTAACTGTATATTTGAGAGCAGCTATATTTTTTATACATAAAATTTTGTTGCTTACAGAGAAACTCTGCAAATCACATTCTGCAACCATAAATTTTCATAAAGTAGGGGGTCATAGTCCCCCATAAGTTCATTTCTCAAGTTTCTGCTGCCAAGATGCTGGACCATTGTCCTTGAGTTAGCTCTGCTCGCATCTGGATCACATTTTAGAGCCACATTGGGATCAGCACGTGTGTGCTTTCCTATCATCATTCTTCTGTCACACGGTTCTGACTATCAGTGAGGATGTGTGCGGACATGTGTGCGCTTTAACCTTTTTGCTGAAGTTTTGGTAGGTATACGAGTCACATGTTATCCCTACTGTCCTTTCCTTTAAAGAGGCCAGTGTAGACTGATAAGTCATTTTTCTTCAGTATGTTTCTCTTAAAGGCAAATTTAACTTTGTCCTAGGAATCCTAGACCTGTCTCAATTTAGCCCATTTCTCTAAGAATGTTTCAGTTACTGGTGGTTTATCCAAAAAACCTATTGAGAGCTTATATTTCTTGAGTAGAGTATGAGTATCTCCATAGACAGATGAATAGGTAGATTGATAGATCTAAAATGTTGAGTTCCTCAAGATGGTGCCATTGCAGCAAATTTACAGGGTTGAGTAACTGAAGTGACTCATCAGTTTCCTAAGACCATTCACAAAAGGCTGTAATAAACGCAAAGACACACCACAGCCACAGAAAGAAAGCACAAGCATTGGGGCCAACAAGCCTTCTGTACGCAGCTTTCCAGAACCATTTCTCCTTTGGAAAGATGCACTTCATCTTTTGGTTATAAACTATCAAAAACTGTGTGATAAATCTTAGTGTACTGGGGGTCGAAGAAAAAGCATCCAATGCCATCTTTTATATCCCCTTGGTCATAGAGGCAAGGTAGGCAGTGTGACTAGTTTAACAAGGTAAGCCATTAATCTAAACATCTTTAAACAATACAGATTTTCTATATTGTTTAAAGATGTACAGACATCATGGGAGTACACCTAATTTACATACTGGATTAAATGGTAATAAATATTTTATTTTGAATTTTATATACCATAACCTTTTCCTTAACAGTTTTGGAACTTAAATGAAGAAAACAGAAACACCATTGAGTAAAATTCTTCAAATCTTAACAAAGTGATGACTTGTTTATATTAATTAATATTAATTTCAAGTGGTTTCCTTTGATATATTGCATTTTGCCTTTTACGCTTATCTGTGTGTTTTTAATTGTTATAAAACTGCAGTCTCCTGTGGGCAGTGCGTATTGCTCTCTTATTTTTCTTGTGCCTTTCCCTTGGAAGGAAATGAATAAGCCTATTAAGCTGAAATACTACTCTGCCTTCTTCAGCAAACAGTATGGATTTTGAATGTTTGTTCTGGTGAGCAAGCCTGTTGGCGTTCACAACATAATTGACAATTAAAGAGACTAATGACACACATATTTGTTAAATTACATGATTATAAATTCTCTGTTCAGATTTATTGTTAATAATTGTTGCTGTTTCTAATTGATGCCACCACTGTTGGACAAATAATTAAAGCCAGCTTTCGCACATGTTTATAACTAGTAATACTTTAACATTTACAGAACAAAACATAATTTTATAAGCTTTTCAATATATTTTCAAAGTCTAGCCTCTGATCAATTTGAAGATATATGGCAATATAATTAAAAATTATATGTGCTTGCTAATCTTCAGAATCTAATAGCATTATAGCTTTAATATTTGACATAGAGAGGTTGTATTTATTATCTATATTATATAGTTCTTTTACAGGGAAATCTCATTAATAAGAGTTTAATTAAATAAATATATTGCAAAAATGTTCTTTTTTGCTATGCAGCACCCCAACCTAATTATTCAAATGAATCCATCAAGTGTATCGGGAAAATAACGAAAATGAGTAGCTCCTTCAAAGGTAATATAAATGTAGTAGCGTGTCTTGACAGTTCCCATGAACTAATGAGGCATCTCATAGAACTGTTCCAGTCACAAAAGATCCATGAAGAAGGTCAAGATCACTGTGATCATTGTTTGACAAGGCACACAGCTCAAGGGGTTTGTTCTTTTTCATTGACCACACTTTATTTATTTTTGTTAGAACAACTCCTCAAAGTAAAATTCCAATTTATAGTTGGACATCATCATTTCACACACACATCAAACAGGCCAAACAATGATGATGATGATGATGATGTTTATAATAATAACAAACAGCAACTTCATAGACAAAAAAGGGGGAATAAAGCAACCTTTTATCTTTGGCCCTTTTAACCATCTCATACAAACCAACTACTTATGGTGGAGCTAAGTACATACACAAAAAAGTTACTGTAATGCTCAGAATAAGATTTGTTGTTGCTGTTTTTGCTTTTTTTTTTACAAGTTTTTGTTTTCTCCTTTGAGATTATAATGAACATGGTCACACCAGAAGTGAAGTGGGAAGTAGGGCAGAGAAGGCTCCCCAGTTTGGTTTGATCATCCTGAGATCATTAAAAATGGCTGACCCCTATCAATATGTACAAAAATATAAAATATAAATAAAAAATCCAAATAAATGTTCCCTTTTAAAGTACTTTTAAGAAAAATGCAAGACCTTGGAAGTTTTGATTTTGTTCCTCCCTCGTTACAATTCACATTGTGTTTTGGGTTGGGGTGGAGAGCACATGTCTTCTGCAGGTGGCGTGGCCCCTGGTGGGCCGACAGGACTCTACTCAAAGGTGACCACATTTACGTGACTACATTTTATTTATTTATTTTAAATATTTTATTTATTTATTTTTAAAGAGAGGAGAAGGGAAGGAGAAAGAGAGGGAGAGAAATATCAATGTGTGGTTGCCTCTCATGTGTCCCCCACTGGGACCTGGCCTGCAATCCAGGCATGTGCCCTGACTGGGAATCGAACTGGCAGCCCATTGGTTCTTAGCCTGTGTCAATCCACTGAGCTACACCAGCCAAGGTGTGACTACACTTTAAACTTTAGACCTGCTTAGTTTCCTTACTCTCAGCTTTGTTTTCTCTCCTCTCTAAAGGCTCATATTTATTTCATTGGGAAATCAATAAATGAGACCTCAGGGATGAGGCTCAGCAACCAGATCTCCATGACCCCCTTTTCTCCAGGCAGTCTTGATTTTATAGCTGTTTTATTTCTCTCATTTTTGCCACAGATTATCTTACACCAACACCTTTGCTTATGAGACTAAATGTAGATTGTTGAAAGCATAGATTTTAAGAAATTGAGAACAACTTTTAAAGTCTGAAATTAGCTGCTATTTTCAAGTGTAATCAAATTTATGTTAAAAGATAAAGGGCATTATAAAATAAGTGATAAAATAGTGTAGTACTATTCAAATGCACACTATACTTTAATGCTCATGTTCTGAGGATATATAACCTTTGTATAGCTTAGCAAAATACAACTTTCAAAAGGAATATCAGTGAACAGAGCCTCTCTCCTTAATCCCTGTATTTTTTTCCCTATCGTAAAAATCTAGGAAAATCACAGTCTCAAAGTTCCCCTCCCTCTGCCTTTGTTTCCTCTTTTTTAAGAGGAAAGAACAGAGCTAAACTAAGAACAGTTTCTGCCTTCTCTCCCCAGTGCTCATGCTGAACACCTCTTGATCCCTCTTAAAGTTCCAGAGTCAAAGTTTCTTTTCTTTAAGAAGACAACCTAACTGGATAGCATATATGGAAATTTTTCTCACTAGAAGGGTATTTTTCATTCATCTTACTTTCATTCTTAGTAACGTTTTCTTTACCACACACCATCTTCTTCAGAAACCCTTGAAAGCAAAACATCCTAAAAATACGTTCTGTTTCTGTTTCTAATTCCTCATCAATTTCCCTGTGCACATACTCTTCTGGGGTTCCAAGTCACTTCATGTAGCTGGAACCATTCTTGTGAAAGACAACTATAACATCCATACTACGATTCAATCTCATGTGTATGCACTGTCTCAGTCAGGGTTGCAACAGGAAACGTAACATTAAAAAATTAGTGAAATTCACGGAAGGTTGAATACAGGGTTTATTGACAAACTATACAGACTCTAGAGAAACCACAGGGATAAAACAGCACCCACGGTCAGTTAACAGTGGAGCTGCATTTCCTCATCAGAAAGGAAACAGTCAATGAGAGGGTCCACCTCAGGAGGAGCTATGCCTTCCAGTGGAGGAACAGGCCCAGCCTAAGCAAGCCTTCAAGAAATGAGGTAAGGAATAAACACCTGACTTTCCTCTCCTCTTTGGGTCAGATCTCATGTCACAGATTCTGGTTTGCTCAGTTGACAAAAGCCAGAGATCTAGGGAGTCCTTGATGAGTCTGCACATCTCAGCCTCCTGGGAGAGTATGCAGGCAGGAGAAGAGAGGGTGGATCTGGAGGTTTGAATAGAAGATATCTTACATCCACCCCTTCACCTCACTCTACCTCTCAGGAGCACTCTACAGAGGACATCACTCCCTCCTTCCTGAAATGCTTTCCTCCCTTCTCCTCTCCCAGGTTTCCTCTGAGATCACCAACCACCCTTCTTATCCATCTCCCCTTTAATTCAAAGTTTAAATATGGTAGCATTCCAGAGGTAGATCTTAGGCCTTCTCTTTCCATATATCCCTATTCATGACAGCTTCATACACTAAAATGCCTAGCAACCAGCAATTTGGGGTACCAAACTGAAAGTCTTCGTTAATATTCAAACTAATATAATAAACCAATTTCTTGACAGTTGACTAAGAGGAAAACTAAAATTTAACAAAAGAACAAAATATAACAATCTCCCCTCACCTCCTCCCACCCCCACCCAAATCATTACTTTCTTACCTTGCCATCTCCATAAATGGAGCCACCCTCTAACTGCTTGTTCAAACCAAAAATTGTAAACTCATTCTTACTATTTTCATTTCCCTCAGGGCAGTGCAACCAATCCATCAGTAAGTCCTACATGCTCTACTTCAAAAAGATAGCCCCCGGGTATTCTTTTCTCTCCATAAATCACCATTTAGATTTCACAAAAAGCTTCAATAACAGATCTCGCTGCTTGCTCTTTTTATCCTGTTCCACTCTGTGCATAGAATGCCAAAATAAACCAGAGTGACCTTTAAAAAATATAAATTAAAAAAGTGACATCTCTGCTTGAAATGTGCCCAAACTTTTTTGGTTTGTTTTTATTTTTTTTTAAGATTTTATTTATTTATTTTTAGAAAGAGGAGAAGGGAGGGAGAAAGAGAAGAAGAGAAACATTAGTGTGTGGCTGCCTCACACATGCCCCCTACTGGGGACCTGGCTCACAGCCTAGGCATGTGCCCTGACTAGGAATTGAACCAGCGACCCTTTGGTTCACAGGCCGGCACTCAGTCTACTGAGCCACACCAGCCAGGACTTTGTTTGTTTATTTTTTTGTTTGTTTGGTTGGTTGGTTTTAATATGTACTCAAATCCAAATATTTCATAATGGTAAAAACTTCCTATGTGGCTTGCTGCCTACTGAACTCTTTCTTCTAATCTCTTCTTCTGCCAGTGGTTAGACCTTCTGACTATTTCATTAACTAGAAATGCTGCCCTGAATGTTTACCTCAGATCTCTCTGCCCTGTCATCCTTGCATGTCTTACTCGATTACTCTTTTATTCAGGTCGCTGCTCAAATGTACCACTTCACTATAGCTTACTCTGATTGCTCAATCTAAGGTACCTACCAAGTCATGTTGTTTTATTCTCTAACGTTTATCAATTTCGGCAATTTTCTTTTTGATGTACTTGTTTTCTTTTTCTGTTTCTCCTCAATAAAATACAATTTCAGTGATATCAATGATCTTATCTAATTTCTTCACAACTATAACCCCAGCATTTAAAATAAAGCATGGCTTATAGCAGGTACTGACTTTACTTACTGTGGAATGAATAAATTCTCTAGTTTTAGTATTCAATTATGATTTCAAATAAGGGGAAAAAATGGACACCAAAAAGAAAAAAAACATAGGACATAAGGAGTTATCTTCCAAACAATTAAAGATAGGCTTTTGATTTAGATGATCTATAGGGGAATTCAGAAGAAAGAGGACAGGAACTAAGAAATGTGTCCTAGATTCCCTGCCTGGGCAGAAACTCTAAAGCCAGCAGAAGCTAGAAATAGCCAGCCACACATGGGGATTGTTTATCACTTACAAAGACACAAAATTGAAAAAAATTCAAGCATTTTAGAGAAGTGCAGAGTCCTCTGTTGCATCCCAGGTGTCATGAAGCAAAGGAGGGGTTCCCTGCGGAGCAACTGAGGACTATGAAATGTGCCACATGATAGATCTTGCAGCACTGAAGCCAAGATTGTCAAAAGCCACACTAGGTGAACTCACTAAGAGTTGGAGCCAACAGAGAGCAAACCCTGACTTTGATGAGCTACAGACTCAGCAACAGATGTCAGTACCTTGTCCAAAACAAACAAACAAAAAGCCAGGATTGGTCATTACTGGATGCTTGCTCAAAGACAAGAGAAGACTGGACACTTGTTCTCAGAGATTGGAGTAAGGCACCTAAACAATCCCACAACCTTCAGGGCCCTTATACCGTTGCCATGAGAATATGTTATTTTTAACTGTAACACCACTCTACTGTCCTAGATGTAGTAATCCTAGGTTCAAATTTTGACCAAATTCTTGAGGCACAATAGCTTCTTTCTGCAATAGATTTGATAGAGTTAAGAAATTAGACAAGGCAAAGAATAGCATAAATTACACAGCAACAGCATAGACAGGCTCAGCATCTGAGTTTCTGGAAATCATTCTCTCCTCAGGATGTGTGTGTGCATGGCCAAAGTGATGATGAGACTAGGTGCTTTCAACCTCAGCTTAGCGAATTCAAATCTAGGCTTCTTGCAGTTTTTTTGTCCTAGCTAGTGCACTTGGGAATGCATGACTATCTCCCATATCTTGTTTTGGTGCATCCCATTAATACCAGGTACTCAAGAGCCAATGCTGACATTGACATATAGATGTTTACTGTAGTACTCAGTTGCTGGCCAAACTCCCATTTACCTTGGATTCTCTCTTCTTCTATAAATGTCCAGTTCATTGTTACAGGAGGATTTGGCCAAAGATCTTTTGGCATTCTAGAACACAGATGAGAGAAAAGAGAATCAGCTATTGTAACCCTCTTCCTCTCCCAAGTTCACCTACTGATCATTGGCAATATCCCTTTGTTACTATTTCTCAACATGTTCTTAACATTTATATTAGAGTAACTTCTACAATACAGGGGTGGACAACAGGAGGAAAATAATACAATAGTTCATATGGAAAATGATACAATAAGTAATAACTAATTATATAAGAATAAACTATTTTTGCATATTCACAACTGTAAACTTACTTTTACCTACTCAAGTATTTAATGTATGATAAAAGACACACTAGCATATTATCAATCATTATAATTTGTGTTTAGTAAATATGAGACCAAATCAGATGATCTATCTTGGCATTACAATTCTCTTCTGAGCTAGCAGGTGGTGGACATTATCAAGGCCCACCTTAATATGCTCAGAATTCCCACAAAGATTTCCATTTTTGCATTCTCCAAATGGAGGTGTTCTGAAATGCCCTATAATCTAGGACCCAATTTCCAGACTATGCAACAAGGCCATTGGCCAAAATCCAAACATTAACGTAGGAGTGAGAATCTATTTTTTCTCCTATTCCAGATATACTGTCCTCATTTCTGCTCAATGTACAGATTTATCTTTTCCTTCCTTCGTGAAAGTTATACCTTCTTTCAGACAAATAGCAGCAGACTTCTAAATGGAATTGCATTTTTTATATTGAGACTTTCATCAGTCAACGAGGCAGCTTGCTTCATTTTGGCTGGAAAGTATTTAGGATTTATCAATATTAACTGGCAATTTTTCTGGGGATTCTATTGCCTGTCCCAAAACAGAGTTGTGACCTGTCAATGCTGATGGTATATGGGTAGCGAATTCCTGTAATTCATTTCCATACTATTAGTGAGTTTTGCCAAACTGACATCTTTATTGCAATATCTCTCTAATACACCTATGACAGGAAAGGTATTTTGGTTCCCAGCTTATGTAATGTCTCTCAGTAGTGATGTTACATCAAACCCCATTAGCAGGTTGTCATATGTGTCTCAAAGGAACTATATCTATCCACTGCATCAGTAACTCACGTGCCCCAAATTTCAATAATTACTACTGTGGGAGAGTATTAGATTTCTCTGGTAGACTCCATTCTTTGTTTGTATGCAAAGTAATTACTTGCAAAATCATTTGCACAATGATATCATATGGTCCTAATGATATTATCTGAGTTCAACTCACTACACATCTGCATATTTCCTGGACCACATTTCAATGTGTGATTTTATGTATTAGGGTTAACAGAAAACTCAAGGGGAGCAAATATCAAGGTTTTTGATGGGTCCAAATAGACTCAAATTAACTAATAATAAAGTATGCATTTCTACTATGAGTAGAATGAAATGTCATGAAGTGTCCATGTGGCCACAGACCAAGTTCTTCATAAATTGAACTGGTGGGGTTGAGCCTATCTTTCTAGACTTATCTGGTGATATGCATTGTCACCGTCCTGGATATCTTATAACTTCCTCTGAGAGAGAAATGATCATGGTATCAATCAACATAATGAATCAACTTATTTTGCCATTGATCATATCTATATCTCATTTCACTAGGATGTGACATATTCCCGAGGTACCCTAACAGGGGGATGATAAATGAACACTAGCTTCCTTCCAAGACTGGCACAGAAAGGAAGACTTAATCAAGTAAGTGTCTTAAAACATACCAGTAGATTTCTCAAAAACCAACAATGTATGTGACATACAAAGGCTAGTGTATTCAAATCAAAAGGATTTTTAAAAATAGTTTTAAAACATAATAAAGGGAGAGGGGGTTTTAAAAGAAAGGCTAGGACCATAACATGAAACACTGTGTGTGAAAAGTATTAGATTGTTTATCCCTCTGTTCCATTCATAATTAGGTTCTCTGAAATTACATGTGAATATTCTGTCAGCCTAACTCTCAATATTTCTCACTTCCTCTTCAAATATTTTGATTAATTTCATATTTACTCCTAAAAATTTAAATTATCCTTAAATTTAATTCTTCACTTTTTTCACCTGTTATTCTTTAATTTGTATTACTAAAAGTCCCATTCTTATTTTTAAATAGTCATTTTAATAATTCATATAATGATAATAAATATTTCTCCATATATGTATCCTTATAAAGCAAATAACTTATATACACATGTTATGTTTACAAGCTTAAAATTACATTAAAAAAGAAGTGACCAGAAGGTAAGTATAAAATCAATCGGCATTGTTTTTTGTCCTTTTAAATTCTCATCTGAGAGCCTAAAATGAGATCAGTGCTGAGAGCTGGATACTAAATTCCAGGCTAAAATTTTAACATGCTTCATGATGTTGAAAAACCATCGTGCACTATTAAAGTATACAATATGTAGAAATGCTCAAATTCATTAATTACAAAAAAACCCAACATAATTGCAAATCAGATGAGAAACGGCCATGCATTTCCTGAGTAAGAAACTGATTAAC
>PVKM010002165.1:0-67761 GCA_004027735.1 Carollia perspicillata | reverse complement strand
GGTGTCCCTGAACCACCACTGTGGCAGCTGTCCTCGACTACAGGACGCAACTGCTCAGGACCATCAGCGCGGTGTGATATTTCTTCATGGCACATCAGAAGGGAGAGAAATGTGCTCTGGGGGCAGGGACAGCAGTAGATTTGGTTCTCGGGCTCCAGCCAGCCAGTCGGGGTGGGGCAGAACCATCTAGGTGCAAAGACCCTGTGAGCAAATGCAGGGAGGCCAGATCATGCAATTCTGGGGACAGCTTGCTGTCACTCCATTTGGCTGGTTGCGAGGTGCACTGTGGGGCGGGTGTCCAGCCAGGCAGTGTTCTGGTTCAGGGGGCACTGGAGAGCCGGGGAGCTCCTGAGCAGAGGGAGGGGTGTGAGCACATCCGCAGGATCCTTTCACCGAACCTCTTAGCTTGGGCTGCTTCCTTCTCTCCTTTACTTTCCTACTTGCCACCACTCCCCACCCTGCCACCTCAAAGAGACTGTGGCAGGCAGATGTGGCAGAGGCTCCACCTCCTGTAGCTGGTATAAGCTGGGCCACCCCTGTCAGGCTGTCCTCTACCAGGCTGGGCTGGTTGAGACCCTTTGGGCCTCAGTTTACCTATCTGCTCAATGAGGGCTAGGCAGGCTTTCCACCTGCACCCTGGGTGCCCTAGGCCACATCAGAGGAGGGAGCTGTGGCCCTGGGGGCCTCTGCCCTTCGCTCTGGCTGCCATCATGGCCTCCCCTAGCCTACAAATAATAAATTATTTGTAAATGCAGCAACTGCCACCTTATCAGTGCAATCCTCACCCCTTGCTAAACAATCACCTCGCAGCCCAACTTGGGAGCTCCAGTCTGAGCCTTGGACCCCCAGGGCCCTGCCACCCCCTTTTTGTGGCCTCTCTGATTCTAAGCATTCCCATCACCTCCCTCAGTTTGATCATTCCCAGCACATCCCTTTGAGGCGCTCTGGTGCGTGGCCCTGAAACAGGACAATGCACCTCATGCCCATCACGAGCTGTTCCCGCCCATGCATGCCTCTCCTGGGTACACTCTTAGTCACCACCTCTGCCTCGTCCTAACTCACCCAGATACAAACCCTCCACCAGCCTGGGTCATCCAGCCCTTTAGTTCCTCAGGCGAGTCCTCATCCCCATCCAGGAGGCCCTCCATGACCCCCCTCCCAAGAGTAGGCCCTCATCCTGCATTGTCAGTGATGTCTGTGCTGCTCCCCATAGGATCGCAGGCCTCTTCACACACTACAAGTTGCACTGCAGGCCCAGGGCTCATGCCTGCAGGCTCCTGCTTCTGGTCTGTCCTATTGGGAGTCATATTTGCACATGCTGAGATGCACTACAGTATCACTGGTTCTCGTGCAACCCTTCTGGGCCCTGAGGAGGCTGAGGGGATTGGCCTCCCCAAGACTGAAGCCTTGGAGTCCAGGGGGCGCTTGTCTGGGACATCTGAGCAGTGGCTCTGCAGGCTTCCAGCAGTGGCTCCAGCCCAGGTCCACAGGGTGGTTGCTAGTTGCAGAATCACCCAGTAGTGGCTTCATCACAGCACAGATCAGGGGTTAAACATGGCCCCAGGGAGACCCAGGCAAGTGCAGAGGAGACAACTGGGTGGTGGAGAGCCTCCACAATTTGTCCAGAGCCATTCAGCTCATGGGGGCTGGAGCTGAGGCTTAATATCAGGCCATGTGGACCCATACCCTGCCTGCGGCCTCCTCTGGATGGGGATAGATCTCGTGCAGGGCTCTGGGCAGATGCTGGAACCTCTCCTGAGACTCTCCTAGCAAATCAAGTCCCACCTGCAATTAGGTCTGAGACCTTTCATGGCCTCTGGCCCTGCCAGGCAGCAGAGCTTAGTCCTCTTACCACCCACCATTCCTCCTCACTCCTGCCCTGCCTGAGATCAGGGTGCCTGATAGTTTCTGGTCCTCTCCAAGGTGCTGAAGTAATACCAAGCTGGAGCAAGGGGCCTGGGAACAAGGAGCATCGATCGGCTTCCTCTCTTACTGCCTCTTAACCCTGCCTGCCCAGCAGAAGGCTGATGCTACCTCCCCGTTCTCTGATTTTGGCTCCCAAGGGTGAGGAAAGGAAAGGGCAGATAGTCCCCATGTGGCTCTCTCACAGGACAGAGCTGTGTGACCCAAGATTACATCACCTATCAGAATCTGTTTCCCCTGCTGTCCAGTGGGCATAATGCCACCTACTTCACCCAGATGCCACAGAAGGAGGGATGATGGAGATCAGGGCTCAGGCTCCTAGACACCCAAGAGGTGATGCTTACTGCTCAGGCCTGCAGCTGGGGGCTCACCGGCTCTCCCCCAATGCAGCCCTGAGCTCCCTCTAGTCCCTGGCCAGGGAAATAGCCTCACATCATTGTTACCCTGGATTGTTTCTTTGTTTCAACCCCTCTAGACTTACATCCTTACTTATAAGTTAAATAAGAAGCTGCAGAAAGGGAGGTTGAGCTGGTGAGGAATGTGTCCATGTGTCTTGTCCATCTAGGGTGGGAGCCTGTAGCCTTTTTGTGCACATGGGCATGCCCTCACTTGAGGGTGAGCTAGGGGAGTCTATGTGTAGAGGAATGAGTGTGCCACTTGGGTCACTGATCTGTGCATCCATTCATGCATGTGCGTTTCTGTAGACATGCATGTTCTGGGGCTATTCCCAGCAGCCCCCGCCCCACTCCACTCCCCAGCTCATTAAGGCTCTCCCATTATTCTGACATTTGTGCACATCACGTACCAGCAAGAAGTAATTTACTTAGAAGAAATTAAAAGTTCATTTTAATTGAGCGCACACTGCAGTATGCAAATGAGCACATTATGCACCCGATGCAGAGACAAAGCTATAATCAGCGGTTAACTCTTCACATGCCAACTCCTCAGCTCCCGGGCTGCCTCAGCTCTGGGGGTGGGTGGTCCTGCCTTAAGAGGTCTTCTCTTCCCAAGTGGGTAGAGACTGGCCAGGCTGGGAGGGTCACATCCTCCCAAGCCCTTTAATGAACTTTTTCCAGATGTTGACAGCAGCATGAACACCAGCACCCTAGGCTCTGAGCCCACCTCAGACTCCAGCCAAGGCCCTGGACAGCAGGGACTCGGCCTGTCCCTGGGTTCTTCATGGGCCTGGCCTCACCCTGCCTACCAGCAGCCCAGACCAACAGCAGAGAATGCCTGAGGCCTGATGCTCCTGTCCCATCACAGAGGGAGGGCTTCAGGGTGGTGAGTGCTGAGGACCCACTTCCCAGATCTATGACCTGGGGACCAGCTTTCTGTGTGCACTGTGACCCCATGAGAGACAGGGATGGTGGTGGGCTCTTCCAAGAGCTGAGCACATTGCTGCAGCCCAGGGCCTGGTGGAACGGAGCAAATGCAGGGCCCTGGGGTGATTTGTAGGGCCAGTCCCACCACATAGGCCGGGACTCAATACCCTTCATGTGCCCACACTGGGTACATCCACCTGCCTGCTACCATCTACAGTTGTGGCCCTAGAAGTTCAGAAGGGACATGTGGCTTCCCCAAATGATGGAGAAATTTCAAGAAACAAAGCTGGCATCTGTTCTTGTGATCTCTATCAGTGTCCCAAACACCTGTAGTACCAGGCCTCCTCTAGTACCCAGGGAAGGATATTCCAGGTTCTTCCCCAGGGCCCTGAGAGACCCCCAACAGGTGCATCTCCCCCACCCAGAAGATCAGGAAGTCCAACAGCCTCAAAGACAGGCAGGTTTTAGCCATGTGACTGGAGCAGTGCACAACCTCGGACCACAAGGGCAGTGTGATGTGCAGGTGTGGCCCAGGGCAAGTCATTGCCTGCGTTCGCTCTCCTCCTCCTCCACCCCTCCCTCTGTCTCTTCTTTGGTCCTACTGTCTGATGGCAGGCCAACACCTGTCTAGCTTACCCAGCACACCCCAGGATAATGGGGAGCTGGGCAGTCTCCCCACTTGGCTCCCAAAGGGGCTTGGCCCTGGGCTAGAAGCTAGGCTCCCCCTGGAGCTTCAGCTGGTCTCTGGGTGGTTGTTTTTACATTGAATTTTCTCTACCTGTCAGACCTGGGATTTTTAATGACAGTGAAAATGAAGCTGGTGCACAGATGTGAGCTGACAGCCAGCTGCAGGAAGCAGACAGATTACCTCCAGACCCAGCCCCTATCACCCATGGAGCCAAACAAAGGAGCTGTCCTGGCTCACTTGGATGAGCGGGGATGGCAGGGGGCCGAGCAAGCTGCTCCTGCTCCCCTGCCGGGCAGCACCCACGAAACCAGTCACCATTCCTTGAGGGCCTGTGTCCACATGTGTAGGGGCCCATGCCCCACTGGCTTCCCTCCCCTGGCAACAGCCCCTCACCCCTGCCCGTGGCTCAGCTTTTGAGTCCATTGCTTTTTCATCTCACAGGTTCCCTGAAGGAAGAGGTACAGGAGCAGGAGGCTGTTGCCCCACATGAGATGTGAGGGAACTGGGCTCTGGGACGCGACAATCAGTCAGTGGAATGTGACAGTGGTCTGGACTCACTGGGCCTAGGTGGGCCCAGGAACCTGCAGCCTCAGCAGGTGCTTAGGGAACTCCTCAAAGGTGGCTGGGGCGCCCTGCAAAGCCCTGTGGACACCCTCCCTCAAAGCTACCTGCTGACTCTGGGCATCCTCACCTTCCTTTGCTGGAGGCAGAGGATGAGGGGCGGTGATACTGGCCTGGACTAGACTGGGTGCAGGGTTGGGCTTTTCTCCTTCACTCTCTACCAGATGCAGCAGTGATTTCGGCCCTTCCACATTCCATTCAATGACTTTTCCCCAGACTGTGTCAGGGGAGATGGAGCAGCTCTTCTGCCTCTGTACCTGCCAGGCTCCTGGGCTGTGCCCTAAAATCTCCCAGAGCACCAGCCCTCACCAGAGCCCCTGCAGATGACACCCTGAGGAACCAGAGAGCTAGGGTGAGCCACTCTGCACTGGATCTGTGCTTTGGGCAGGTTGTGCCGCTGTGCCCCAGTCTCTCCTACACCTCAGGCACACATCTTGGCAGCTTAACCAAGTGTATATGGAGGGGCTCTGCAATGGCTGTACATCCCATCCCTATGCCTCACCCCCAGCAGAGAGGTCTATGCTGGGGGCCAGGTCAGGGGGATCCAGGACTTGTGCGGCTCTGACTCATTCCTACCGGCTCTAGGGTGCCTTGTTGCCTGCTGCAGTGTGGCTGGTGGTCCAGGGCCACCTCTCCTATGCCAGCCCTACTCCTCGCACTATAGCCAATATCTCTGGTTCTGCCGCTGCTCCTTCCTGCCTGCAGCTCCCAAGTGCTGGGCCAGACCCCATGTTTCCTTCACCCTCCTTTCCTGCCACACCCCACCCCCATGTCCTCGGGCCTCACGAGCTGGAAGGGGCACTTCCCCGGGCCCCACGTCGTGGCCCGCTGGTTGTTCTGCAGCTCTTTGTTGTCAGCTTCATTGGCTGAACATGTGTGTCAATGCCCGCTGGCACTGACTTCACTGAGTGTGTGCTGTGTGCCAGGCGCATAATAACCCTGTTAGAGGCCTCCCATCTGGGCCATGGGACAGTCAGTGGTAGAGCCCAGGCCTCCCAGGCCTCCCAGACCCCAGGTCTCTGACCCCAAGCCCGTGTTTTTGGTCACAGTGTGCTGCTGAGCCAGGAGGCGGGCAGCACTCGTGGCAGATTTCGCATCTGGTGCGGGAGGCCAGCCCACCAGGTTGCAGACCCGAGAGTGTGCCATTTGCCAGCTGCCCACAGGTCTGGCAGCCACGGAAAAGCTTGGAGGGAGCAGGATGCCTATGGGTCTGTGGCCCAGACCTTTGACGCTGGCAGACACACAGGCTCCTCAGTAATCTGTACGTGGGGTGTAGACTAGCCCTTAGAGCGGGTGTTTGGAGCTCGTCTAACTCAGGTAGCAAAGAGCAACTCCGGGAATCCCTACAGGGTGTGGGAGAGATGCTGTGATTGATTAGCGACGTCTATTCTGGGTCAGGATGGGCTACGCCTCTGGTGATGCAGAGGAACAGAGTCTTTAAGAGGGCAGGTGTCTGGCCTGGACTCTGCCCTGTGGACTCTGGCAGCCATCTATTTGGTCACCCTCTCCAGAGCCCTGTGTGTTGTGATTCCTGCCCACAGTCCACATGGGTCCCCAGGGTGCCGCACTCGCTACCCTCCAGCCCCCACCTGGCCACTTCCTGACATGGGGCACACCATCTCGATGCTAGGGAAGGTGAAATGCTACATGACCTGCTATGGCTGAGGTGTGTGTGTGCGCTTTAGAAAGTGCTTTTTGTTGTCCCACATGCAGCTTGTGCTCCTATTTGCTGCCAGGCACTGACAGTGGGCCACTCTTATCCAGGTCACATGTGGGGCGAGCATGAGTGGGCTCTCCAGAGCTTGCTTCATCTGGTCCTCACCAGACCCTGGGGGGATGAAATACTGTGCCTGTCTTCATGTCTGCTGTGGTGAAAATCAGGCCTTCGGCTAGAAACACTGCTCCCATTACACATCGACTCTGGGAACACAGAGCTGCCTGCATCGCTGTGATGCATTGTACTTTCTCTCAGTGGTCACTGCTGTCCTACTGAGTGGGAATCTCAACTGTAGCACACGGTGGCATCGCCTGAAGACACAATCCATGTGGCCCACACCGACATTTCAGGGTGTGTCACTCCTTCCTGCAACAACCTCAATGTTATTATTGTACACCTGGAAAACCAGACAGAGGCTCAGAGTGGTTTAGTTGTTTGCCAGGGCACATGCCTTGCTCAGTCCATCATCAGGGGCCTTTCTTTCCAGCTTCTGACACCTCGCAAGCCCTGAATCTGGTCAGAACAAATAGTCCAGGTCCCCAGACAGTTCCCTGTGCCCTCTGCCTCCCAGGCACTTCACCAGCTCCATCAGTTAAAAAGACATCCTTCCCTGACCGTAAAAACACTCCTCTTGCAAGGCCCGGGGCAAATGCTGCCTCCTCCAGGAAGCTTGCTTTGACCACTCCAGCGGAAGCTCATCTTCGTCTTTGAAATTAGAGGGCTCTCATCATTGCCTAACCTTCTGCTGGCCTACCTCTGGAGACAGAGGGAGAGGACATCGATGAGTACCCACCACAGCCCCTGCCACTGTGCTGAGACTGGCTTTGATGTGCTGTGGAGATTGTGGAATAAAGAGATGAAGATAAGGGGAGGCTAGGAGGGCGCAGGTGTCTCCAATTCCTGAGAACCGTAAGGGCCAACTGAGGAGAAGTTTGGGGTCATTAGCAGATTTATTCCCAGTGCCTGTATCATCTGGCCCCAGAGGTGCCCCCACGTGGAACCTGCCAAAAAAGGGGGGGGGGGCTACCAGCCACCCTGGACGTGAGACACAGCAGGAAGGCTGGGTGAGCCAGGAGGCTCTGGGTGGGCTGGCTGCGCCCTCATCCCGCCCTGTTTCCAAGGCTCC
The DNA here is from genome assembly GCA_004027735.1 of Carollia perspicillata. Lineage (NCBI taxonomy): Eukaryota > Metazoa > Chordata > Mammalia > Chiroptera > Phyllostomidae > Carollia > Carollia perspicillata. The sequence continues at coordinate 60,364 of PVKM010002165.1, read as the reverse complement.
AAACAGCAAACAGGAAAGAGTTAAGTCCTCTGTGAGCCTCTGGAGAAGGAAGTGGTAAACAATTTTTCTCTCCCTCGGCTAAATTAATATGCAAATTCCTAAACCCCCTCCTACTCCCTTCCCCTGCCTTGAAATTAGCGAGGTAGACTGCTCAGCTAATTATGCATTCAAACGAGCAGGCTGCGTTCTCAGAGCTAAGAGGATGCTGAAATGATTGTGAGAAGGTGGAACTGACATTCGAGCATGGCCCTTCTGGTACATCCGGAGCCGCTCCCGTGTGCCCGGCAGATGTGACCTGGCAGTGACCACCAGTCACCCAGGCTCAGGAAGGGGGTCCCCTCCACACTCTGACCCCAGCAAGGGGAGACCCTGAACACCACCATCCCTGAACAGAGACCCTGAATGGCCAAACCCCACATTCTTCTCTAAAAACAAGAGTCTCCCCAAGATCCTAACAGCGCCTGTGGTCAGGACCAAACAACAGCCCGGAGCTGGGCAGGGTGGTCAGCTCTGCTGGACTAGGTCTAGGACAGTGGTTCATGCTGTGTTGGATGTGCCCTGGCACTGCCCCACAGGCAAGGGTTGGCTGAACATGTGGGACCCTCACCTCCAGCTCCCTCTCAAACAGCCTCTCACAAACTTTTATATATTGTGGTTCTAGGTTAAATTTCATTCCAAGAGGTGTTTCCCTGCAAAGTGGGAGTTTGAACAGCAGGAAAGAGGAAGGAACAGAGACTTCCTGGGCACCAGGGGTGGATGGTGTCATCAGGAAGCAGTGAGGCTTGGGAGCTAAAGATGGGCCACCCCCCACCCGCACCTACACACACACACACACACTATCTCTCTTTCTTTCCTTAAAGGGCCCCATCCTTCCTCTGCCCGTGAAGCCTGGGCTTTCTTCCCATCAGTCCCAGCCCTCCTGACCCATCCTTGTAGCCTCCTCCTGTGCCCGTCAGCAGCCTTGCCTCCCTCACCTCCACCTCAGTCACCCCCTGGGCCAAGCACCAGACCTAGAGCCCCATCCTAAGCCTCTGTCCCTTCCCCCCAGGGTTCCCTAGCCCACTTCTCCTGAGAAGCCTTGTGATGCTGAATTTATTCATGTTGCATGTGGAATTTAATGTCCTGCAGTCTGAGAGGGTCTCCCCAACTGGTCTGCAAGGCCCTGCAAAACAGTGCCTGTGCTGGACTCTAACAACCAGGGCCTTCAGCTCTGCACATGGAGCGGGGGTGCAGTTTGCCCACGAAGATGCCTGTAAGATGACTGGTTTGGTGCCCTATTCTGCTGGACACACTGGAAGCCACAGAGGAGACTTCTTCTTGCTGGCCTCAATTTCCCCCACCTGTGCTATAGGATTATTGGACTAGGCACTCTCCAAAGACCCTTTCTTAGGTAAAGTTCTCAGTCCAGGACTCTGTTAATTAATGTGCCCATCTGTCTATCCATCACTCCATAAGCCCTCTGGGTACCCAGCACTGACCTCAGGAAGAAGAGTTGGGTGGGGTTCTGAGGGATGGGCAATTCCAGAGTGACCCTCCTCTCCACAGAGAAGGGGAGTGAGGGATGTAGGGAAAGCAAGGCCAGAAGGCACTGGTGCCCCCAACTCTGCCGGTCATGGGCTCTTTGGTCCCTCGGGTCCAGTGAGAATCATCAGAGAAGGCAGACACATCTGCCCTGTGCACCTGCCTTCTTTCTACCTGTCCCAAGAATAGCCTAGATTTCCAGAGTTAGGAGGGTCAGTCCAACAGGTGGATGGTTGACATTAAGTGTCCTTGGGTGCAATAAAGTGGCTGGCCTCGCTCACAAAGCTGTGATGTGTGATCCAGCTTCCCCCTCATACCTAAGGCAGAAAATCATCAGTCAGACAAACAGGGGTGGGATGGGGTGGGAAGCTGAGGAAGATGGATCGCCCAGGAGAAGCTGGGCGTCTCAGAGCAGCTAACGTCACTGCGGATCAATAAGGACCTGCAGCTCTGAGCAGCAACGGTGAGCAATAAATAAATAAGACAAATAGGCAGAAGGGTCAACTGAGCCTTGTGGGCAAGGGGCCAGAAGCTCAAACCTGGTGTGATAAAGGAGACAGGAGCTGGGGTGTCAGTTGAAGCCCCCAGGGAGAGGGGGCCTGAGAGTGCAATGTCCAAGCCTGAATTCATTTCTGGAGCCCAGTTGGTGACCAGCCACTGAGAAAAGACAAGGCTGCTCTCCCTGTTCGATGCCACCAAGTGAGACAAGGATTCTGGAAAAAGGGGTCCAGTGTCCAGCTCCACCGGGCCACACAACTGATCCCACACCAGACCATGTTGGTGCTGTTGAGTGGGCCCAGCAGTGGGCACTGGCCACTCCAGGTGAGACCCCTGGCAAGGCAGAGGGGCCAGAAAGCCGCTCTTCTTGACTCTCAGGAACCAACCTCCTCCAGGAGGTGTAGATCTGCCCAAGTCAGGGTTGGGGTGCTTTGTGCCTCTGAGGGTGATGCATGGCCCCGCTAATTTGCTGCACACGGCTGTTAATTCTGGCGCAGCTGCTACCCCCGCCCTCTAGGCGCTCAGTAACACCAGGCTGCAGAGCGCACTGCAAATTAACACCATTTGTTCTGCAGAACATGTTCTATTTCTACACTACATGCATAGCTTATTACCTCACCAGCAGTGTGGGAGAGGGGCTGCTGGGCCTGGGGGCACTCCCCCAAGCTCACCACCTGCAGAGGGAGGGCACTGATCCTGGATCCTTGGACAATGATCTTTGGACAGCTGTGGTCCTGCTCAGGGGGTCATTCCAGAGGGAGGGTCCCAGCTTCTGTCTGCCCATCTTGGTGACAATACCCAGGGCTCCAGATCTGACATCCCGAGGCTGCTTTGTCCCTGCACTGTCCAGCTTTGTGGACTTGGGCAGGTGCCTTGACCTCCCTGAGCCTCAAGTGTAGAGCCCTCACACCGCCTCCCCGATGACGAGACAAAACCACTGGGGCAAAGCTCCAGCTCGACTCCCAGTAAGTGGCCCTGTTACAGAGTTTTTATTTTGTCACTCTAGGTGGCAGTTACCAAGGTCAGAGCAGGCAGTCACCAAGCCCTGGTTCTGATCTGGCAGAGTCTCCTAGAGCAAGTGACTCCCTGAGAGCACCCAAGAAACACACGTCACCTGAGGAAGCCTACGGGGCAGTACTTGGGCTTCCCTGTGGCTGCCACCTGTGGACCAGAGCCCAGGGTGTCATGGACCCTCACACAGTGGGCCTCACTGTTTCCCTGCATCCTGGAGGATCTCAGGGGAGCTATTTGTCCCCACTGCCCTCCTTCAGACCAGGGAGACCCCAGCTGAGTAGAGTGATCAAGCGAAGGAAGGACCACCTCTGGGTAAGACACATCGACAGGCCCCTTTCCCTCCTCCCGAACTCCTCAAACCACCCACTCTCGTGGGACTGCACTTGGCCACTCCAGGTGTGGGGGCCAGAGCAAGGCAGTGCTTGGAAGCTTGCACACAGCAACTGGTTCCCCCAATGAGAGTCAACAGGTCCCTGCAGGGGGGCTGAGTAGCCTCGATGGCTCCTCAGGAAAGGGTGGCCTGGTACAGAGTTCAAGGGTTCCGAGTCCTCCTTGCCAACAGCACCAATGCTTCCTAAAGGCAGTTTAGGAACTGGAAGTTCCTCTGGTCCCAAGCTCCCCTGTCCCCTTTGAGGGTGGACCCAGAGGACAGATGGCCAAGGGGTTGTGTAAACCCAGGGCTGCTGATGTCAGGGGCCAGCCTTGGCTGAATGGAGTCTGGTCACTACCTGTTGGCGTTCCCTGAGGGCAGTTTGGGCCAAGCACCAAGCCAAGAGTCATCCTGCTGTGAATTCCAGTGAATTCACCATTTTACAGATGAGAAAGTGGAGGCTCAGAGGGGACAAAGCTCATACAGCAAGCACAGAGCTGGTGCTAGAACTGGGCCCGGCCAGCCCTGAGCTGTGCACTCAGGGTCAGCACTACCCCCTACACTCATGGAAGGTCACGTGCTCCTTTTGCACTCCTCTGCCCCTTGTCACCACCCTGCCCCTGAATGTGAACAGAGAGCTAAGTGAACATGGGTACCAAGTTGCAGAGAGGGTTTGTGGCAACCACCTGAGCCCTGGATGTGCTGCCCTCCCCTTCCTCTCCTCTCTATTCAGCCCCACCCCCTCATCCATCAACCCAGCTGTGAGAACCAACTGAGTCTCACCTTCCTGGACAGACACACCCCATGGATCCATGAGGAGGGAGGAGCATTGTGGCACCTTGGAGCATGAGTCAGATTCAGAGAGAGAAGGGTAGTGCACCCAAGTTCAGTCATTGCCTGAGCAGAGGTGCAAAAGTGCTGGCTGAAGGGCTAGGGTGGGGCCAAACTGGAGGGTGTAGGCAGCCGGCGTCAGAACTGTCAGGGATGTACCTGGCACCATCGGTGAATGTCTGTCTGCCCAGGGCTCACCCAGGCAAGTGGCTCTTGGCTGGCCACCCACAGGCATTGACAGCAGGGCTTGGGCCTGGAGCCCCAGCCACTGGTTAGTGCACTTGTTTCGTAGAGGGCTGCAGCAGGACCAGGGAGCTGGGGGCAGGGCGCAGCACCCCACCTCCCCCCAGGCTGAGATGCACACATGTGGAGCACCTGGCCCACATGTAGGAGTGGTTTGCACAGTGAGGGGGCTTGGAGAAGTGACCCCACCAAGGCCCCTCACTCATCTAGCCCCAGTGCCAGTCCCCAACCACAGCCTCCCACCTCCCTGTACTCATTCTCCCTAGGCATTGTTGGGGAGTGGTCATAGCAACTGAGATCCTGTCCATTGCATTTCAGAAACCTAGGGGGACACCTGAGCTGGCCACTGGCAGGCTGTAGACAGTGACTGGGACTCTCCATGGGCTTTGCAAGGCCCTGGGGGATGCCCAGCATGACTGGAGCATGGAGGATATCACATGTGTCTGGCCCAGAGCCCAGGGCCAGTCCATTTCCCTTGGCATTATGGAGCCCAATCTCCATGTACAGAAACAGCACATAGTAGGCTCTCAGCTGATAACATATAAATAAATGGACAGATGAATGGATGCATAGATGGATGGATGGGTGCAAGGTGACCGAAGTGCCAGTAAGAGTTTCTGGCCACCACACAGCAGGAGAGACTTCAGTGGGCTGTGGGTTAGGTCTTATTGGGGTAAAACAGGGCCATTGGAAACTATAGATCCCTTTCCTGCTGGGCTACAGAGTAGGATGGTTTAGCACCACACAGTGTGACCAAGGTTTGGAGAGGACAGGGCGGGTGGGGATGGTCAGTGCCTGCTCACTCCCAGGACCCTCTGGGAGGTGTGGGAGCTGCAGAGGCTTTTCTGTCAAGAGGCAGAAAGACTTCATGAATATTTCATTAGGGAAGCAATGTGGCAGTTGAGGAGCATCTGGTGGGACTCTCCAGGGAGCTGGGAGCCCGTGCAGGAAGCAGGGCTGTGAAATTCGGAGGTGATATGAGGGGCTCCTGGCCCCCACCGCTGAGGGTAGCTCTCTCCCTGTCACACACTGGCTCGGGTCATCCACTCGTTCTAGGCACAAAGATCTGCCATGGGGGAGGCTGTGGGGGTAGGCCATGGGTCAGCTCACTTGTTCCCCCACACCACGGCTCCCTGTGCCCACTCTCCCCACCCACGCCCGTGGCCAGGTCAGAGCTGCTCAGGGGAGAAGGTGTGGGGTCTGAATTTTCAGATGAGGCCACAGGCCGGGGTGAGACTGGGACCAGGGGCAGCCTAGGGAGGCAGAGGAGCCCACCTGGGCTTGATAGGCTTTGGGTGTGGAATGAGGCTATGGTTGGGGTTCTCCTACCGCCCATCACTGGAGGTACAGTGGTCAGTCACCACTGCCTACAGCCCCTCTGGTTCTATAACACCCTGCTGGGTGCTCAGCCCTGGGCTCACCCCCTGCTAGTGGGGGTGTTGGAGACAGTGATGGAGAGTCCTGGGGGCTGGTCCAGAAAGGTCCCCCCCAATCTCAAAGACCTGGACAAACCTGCACCGGTGCCAGGGCACAATCCACAGGACCCTCCTGGTCCACACCAGCCTACGTGCTGAGCGGTGCCCACCCACTTCACAGCCAAGCTGAGGCTCTGAGACCTTAGGTTGCCCTCTTGTGTACAGACCCTGAACTCAGCTCCTGGCCAGCACCCAGAGCCATCCCACTGGCTTCCAGGGGCTGGCCAGGCTGGGCCTGGGCACCCTCTTTGGAAGCCCCATTCTATGCCGGTCAGGGAGGTTGGCCTACCACTGAGAGCCCCTGCTCTCTGCCCAAGTAGTCTTGTGGCTGGGTCTTGGCCTGAAGCCCCAAAGCACCTCTTGCTCTGTCTCCACCTGCCTAACTCTGAATCTTGTGTTCCCTGTACCCCTCAGCACTGGGTCAACCCCACATTGCTCCCCCTCAGCCAGCCCAGACCTTGGAAGCTCCTCACTGGTCTCCTAGGCTAGGCTCCTTGGCCTTCACACTCTGGTAGCCCAAACCCCTTTTAAGTTGGCAGAGCTGAGACTGGCCACTGCCCAGGGCATGGGCCCCTGGGGTCCATGCTCACATCCTTCCCTGCCAAGGGTCCCAGGCCTCCTTGTATGGTACCTTCTTTCTGGATCTACTCTGGCTGCTCCGAGCACCACACAGTACAGCCTCCATCCTAGAGTCTTCTGAGTGGCAACGGTGTCCCTCTGCTCCTGTGCCCCCAGCCTAAGGCATGAGTCCCTGTACCCTTTGCCTGTGTGTTTGGAGGCTCCCTCCCACCTTTACTGTGGATCTTGCCCAGGGAGGGGTGACTTGGCACCGTGGCTGGCAGCACTCCACATGAGCCCTCTTACCACCACCTCCCGGCAAGCAAGAAGCCCACATAGCTTCTCCTGCTTCCTTGGCCCTTTCTGCCCAGCAGGGCTTTGTCCTAGGAACTCCCCCATGCACAGCTCCTCCCCACCCGGGCAGCTTGCCCCCATGCCCTCGGCAGCTGGGATCCTTGGCACAGCCGCCTGAGCTCCCTCTGATGGCCACATTTGGCTGTGGTCCCGCTGGTCTGCACACAGGCACAGTGGTGCCAAGCCAGGCTGCAGGGCTCTGGGCAGATGGGAGGGAGGGAAGTCAGATGCTTCTCCCGGGATCTCCCAGCCTCTCCAGGTGTCACCCTCCAGCCCTCCTCCCATCCCCACCTGAGTCCCTGGATTGGACTGCAAGAAGAAACAGACAGACATTCAAGGACGGTTTGGGGACACTGTTCCAAAAATGGGACAGAGAGGACCTTGCCCTAAGAGCCAGCAGGGCATGGGCTGGAGGTAATAGAGCCACAGGACCCCAGAGGGAGGGGCCCAAGCACTAGAGGCAGAGGCACTGCTGTGCCAGGGCCCCTGGGTGTGGCTGCTGTCCCCTCAAATCCCGATGCTACCCACACCCAGCCAGCCAGCCCTGCTTTATTTCCTCTGTGCAGGAGCAGCTCCTGCACCATATGAAGGGCTCCCGGCCACCACACTTGGCCAACGCGGGCCCCAGGGTGGTAGGCCACCTCCTGTGTCCATGGCAGTGGACAGGGAGCCAGAGGGGAGGTTGAATTTGCTGGCTCAGAACCCTGCTGCACACAGTCGTCCCTTGAAGGCTGCTGGGCCACATCACCCACACCCAGGCCAAGAGCCAGCCCCCTGCCTAGTGAGCCCCAGTCCGCTGTACCTGTGCCTCGCTGGTCGCCACTGTCCACCTGCTCCCAGCTGGGTCCTCAACGGCTCTGCTTCCAAGCGGCTGCTGCCTTCCCAGGATGGGCTGCTGGCGATTTTCTGTGGTTTTTGTTTATGGGTTCTGGCCCCGTGAGCCCACGGGCACCCAGGGGGCACCCAGCCCGCTGCTCGTCCGTGGCAAGCGTCCATCTTCCCTCCGTGGCGGCTCTCACCTCTCCCTCCTCCTGTCCCCACAGTGCCAGCTCAGAGGCAACTGGCACGGACAGAGCCCGGCCAGCCTCTCGCAGCTGGGTGTAGCCACGCTTTTTTTTTTTTTTGTATTTTAAACACACACACATACTCGCACATGCACACACACACATGCCAAGCCCCCCGCCCCTGACAACATGCATCCCTTCTGTCAGGAGCAGCCCCAGCCAAGAAAGCCCAGAAGCGGGCGGCGGCAGAGAGCCGGGCTGCCGAGCAGTGGAAACCTCAGCCCTGAGCCCGTCCCTTCCTCTCCCATCACCCTCCTCTTACGTAAGAACTTCACATTCGTGTCGTACTTTGGAGCTTCCTGATTGGGTCCACCTTGTCACCATCCTGGTCTTCCACCCACCCTGGCCCCAGCCACCCTGGCCTCCTGCCCAGCCCCCAGCCTCTGCCTTCCTGTTCCTGCTCCTTCCCTAGGTGTGTTTATTTATGGGGTGCCCACTGCAGGCCACATGCTGAGCAGTCAGCTAGGTAGACATGGGTCTGGCCTCCTGGAGCTGGCAGTCTAGCCATAGACGTGATTAAACACGAGGGCTGTGAGGAGACATGCTTGTGTTGTGATGTACAAGACTGGCTGTGGTCAGAGCCTTGTACAGAGTCTACCTGAAAGGTCAGAGCAGGATCCCAAGTGGACAAGAGGGTCAAGGCCAACCTCAGGCCAGGGCAGACACACAGGAAGAGTCCTTGATCTGAACTCCAGCTAAGAAGGCGGCAGGGGGATGGCACCAGCTGTCCGCTCAAAGCCATTAGCACCCTCTCCCTTGTTTATACAATCCCAGTTGGTGAGCCTACCCTCTGCCAGGTCCCTGGAGCAGGAAGTGGCTGATTCCAAGGATGAGGAAAGATTGAGGGCAGATGCCCCTGTCATGTGGCCCCACCCTCCACACTCCCTGCTCTGAATAAAGGCTGTGTGCCTCAAGGTAAAGCAAGAAGGAGTGGTCTGGGTGAACCTAGGAGTGGCCATTCCACAGACCTCCCACCTCCCGCCTTCTCGTCATCCAGGAAAAACAACCCTGACTGCAGGTCCCCTTGCCAAGTCTGCTGTGAGCCTGGCAGGCGACCAACATCCTTACAAACGCAGGTGGGAGGGAGGCACCCATGAAGGGTGTCGATACAGCCAGAGGGCAGGTGTGAGGGGTCCTCTCAGGGTCTGGCTGGCGATTCTGCTTGTGGTCCATTTGGAAACACCAAGGCCAGGTTGGCTCTGGGTCAAAGGTCACCCTAAGCCCACTCACCTGATGCAGATGGCCTCACCTGAACACATCCCCGCAGCCGTGGTTAGAAGGGGTGGTAGATGGACCTCTGGGCTCTGGGTGGCAGAAGCCTCTTGTAAGCCTCTATCTTCAGGCATCTCTTTGCTTTTCTGGGTACTAATTTTTTTCTTACCAGTTACTCTAAGGACTTGACAACCTTAATTATCTTCAAAACTCCTTGAAATGCCCCAAATGGACAAGAAGGAAAAGCCACCACAGGATGCTCATTCTCCCACGGGGCTGAGGCCCAGTGACCACAGGGAAAATTCTAAATTGAATAAGTGCTGATTTTTGGGACTAAGTCAATGTCCACCCAAGCTCTAGCTGCTGGTCACAATTGGCATTTAGGCTCTGAGGTGATCCCCCAAGGGCAACCTCTGACCTCTAGGCCACTGAACCTTCCTCTCTGTAGGGTTTGCTCAGACCACAGGCTAGAAGAGGTTCTAGAAGGAATGGCCTCACCTGGAGGCCTCCTGACCCTTCAGCCTTGCCTCCCTGAAGCCCCTCCCACCTACTGCCTCCCAGTGCTCACTGGGCCCCCTTTCTCCTCACTGCCTCCTTGTTGCTTCCAGAACATTCTGACAGCTCCTGCTGAGGTGCCAGCTATTTCCAGATGCTTCTCCTCCATAGGGCCCAATGCCCCTTCTTCACTCAAGGGTCTTTCACATGCCTCTCCCTTAGGAGGTCTTCCCTGACCATTCTTTTTTTTTTTAATTGTGGTAAAATACACATAACAGTCACCACTGTCACCATTTGAAAGTGCACAATTCAGTGGCATCTAGCACATTTAGTATTGGGCACCCACCACCTCCTAGTTCCATAGCATTTCTATCACTCCAAAAGGAAATCCATCCCCATCCCCAGTTGCCCTCACCACCCCTGCCACCACAGACCAGCTTCCTGTCCATGGAATTCCGAGCTCAGGGCATTGCATGTGTGTGGAATCATCTGCATGCAGCTTCCCTCTCTGGTGCAGCGTTTTCACAGTTCTTCCATGCTGTGGCCTGTGTCAGAGCTTCCTTCCCTTTTTTCGTGGCTGATGTGTCTCCTTTATAAGTGACCCAGGCTGCTTATCCTCCTGGGCCTCGCCCATGCTCCCTCCAGGTTAGCCAACCTCAGGATTCAGCTGGGGTGGGGCCAGACTCATCTGAATGAGAAGAGAAGCACTTTCATAAATCTATCTATCTATCTATCTATCTATCTATCTATCTATCTATCTATCTATTTGGAGATGAGGAAGGGAGGGAGAAAGAGGGGGAGTGAAACATCAATGTGTGGTTGCCTCTAGCACACCCCATACTGGGAATATGGCCTACAACCCAGGCCTGTGCCTTGACTGGGAATCAAACCAGTGATGGAGAAGCACTTTTAGAAACAGAGGATACCCAGTCCCATGAGAAGGGCTCTGGGCATGGCTTAAGGGACGCGAGGACTTCACATTTCCCATGTGTGAACGCATAGACCCAGGCTCAGTTGGGGTTGGGATGGTCATCCTCTGCCAGTCCATCCCCCATCAGCCCCTCTGCCCCACCAAGCTCTGTTTCCTGCATCCTGCAGGCACATGATGGGCTGGAAACACTCCCGGGGCTGCAGCGGCACCCAAGGTCTATGGCCATGGTTGCAGCTGCCACTCTGCCGGAAGGGGACACCTGCTGTCTGGCTGTAGTAGTGGGAGCCAGGACTGGGGCAGGTGTCCCATCTCCCTGCACCCCTGCCCATTCTCAGTCATTGCAAAAGTGAAGGATGGACAGCAGCAGAACATCCTGCTAAGATGAAATAAAAGGAGCTTACTGATCACTGAGCTGGGGAGAGCCGATGTGGACACAAGGCAATAAAAGACCAGGCATACAGTGGGGTTGGAACTGGCCATGCTTAGGGCAAGGTTGGGGGAAGGCAGCCATAATCCGACCACACAATTACACCAGGTGCAGAATGACCCCAAGTCCTGTCCTCCTTGGATGCCTATGTGTGGGCCTGCTGGTGGGGTAGCTGCCCCCACACTTGCCCACAGCCTCCCCCTTGGGATCCACCCATTACCCTGACAGATGGGCTGAGACAGAGGACCCCCAGCTGGGGTCAGCGCCCTACTGCCTGAGAGGCTCGAGCCTCATCCATCACTGGGGACTACTGGCAGGGCCGGCCGCAGCAGCTGTCTGAGCCATCCAGGTGCATGCCTTTAGAGGCTACCCAGTGGGTACCAAGTGCCTCTCACCCTCAGTCCCTTCCCAGACAGGGTAAGTGGGTGGGTGGCCAAGTCACACCTGCCTCCCTTGGCCCCCAGAAAAGTGGCCTGGTGCCACCTTGGCAGAGGGGCTTCTTCTGGTGGTCGGGGTGCAGGAGAGATATTCCCCAGGGTGCCCTGGCTTGCCTACTGCTTACAACTCTGTAGCTGCCCTGGCCCCGGGGCTGTGCTGTGGGCAGAACTGAGAGGTGAGGGGGAAGGGGCTGTCCACACTCTGGTGACTGCACGTGCAGAGACATGCTGGCCAACAGCCTCCAGCCAGATCCAGTTTCTCTGAGGTGCAGCCTTGTAACATTGCACCCTTTGTAACCTTTTGTGCCTCAGTTTCCCCTAGCATGTAATGACGGTACTCCTCACAAGTTAGGTGAGGCCTCATTGGAACTCCAGACATAAATGTGGGAGCAGGTGAAAACCCCTGTTTTCACATCTAAGTGCAGGATGAGCTGTGAGGGATGTGCCTGCCTGCCTGCCTGCCATGTGCTCGAGTGAGCATGCATGGGCATGCCCCGGAGTGTGTGCATCTGTGGCTGAGCACATGGACAGTGTGCCTGGGTCTTCCTTTCATATCCTCTGCCCCTGCTCCTTTTGACCATCGGGGTCCCACATGTTGGAAGAGATCTTGGGGGTTGACCCACCCAGCCCTGCAGGTAGTCCTCAGCCCTGAGGTCACCCCACCCCTGCCTTGGGCCCTTCCAGCTCTGCCTTGGGCCCTTCCAGCTCTGTTGGGTGTGGGCAGTGACACATCAGGGTGAGATGCTGCTCCCCAGGGTCTTGATGCATGTTCCCATTTCCCCCACCCCAGATAGGACAGGAGGACTTGGGCCAGTCCATGTAGCCTTTCTGGCTTCCTAATCTTGTGTTTATTTCTGTCATAGTTTTCCCTGAAAGACATGAGGAAGCATCAAGTACAGTAGTGACAGAGACTAAATGCAAGCTTTCCTTCTCCTGTCCTGTCTTCTCCCCTCCAGCCACTCAGGCCTTTGTGCTCTTCCTAGAACACACACTCCCAGCTCTTGCACCACCCAGGGCCTTCACTCATGTTCCATCAGCCTGGAAGACTCCCCATCCAGAAATCTGCATGGCTCCCCTCCACCTTCAAGTTCTCTGCTAAAATGCCCACTTTGCAGCAACACCTTCCTGGAGGAGCTTTCTCTATATTTCACACACGCTCAACCCCACACCTCTACCCTGCTTGATTTTTGCAATACTTACTCATCTTCTTTGCTGACTGTCCTCCACTAGAATGGCAGCTCTGTGAGTGGGAGGGTCTTAGTTCTGCTCTAACTGCATCCCCCATCACACAATGGGTGCCAGGTGGAGATTTAATGAGTCAGACAAGGGAGAGCTCCCAGACAGGGTGGCCAGTCCCCATTCATGGAGCTCCCACCCCTCATAGACCCCGACCGCCATAGCTATGGGGACAGAGCTCCTGAGGACAGTGGTGACCTCCCTGCCCTGTGGGAAGGCACCTCAGTGTGGCTGCCCTGGGGCTAGCCTGGGTGAGGCCTGTAAGGTGCTCCTTGGGGCTTGCCTTGAGGCCTGCTTAGTGACACACAGGACTGACAAGAGGCAGGTATTATGGCACCAGCTCCTGGAAGGATGACAGTTAACATCTGTGGGGCACTCACCATGTGCCAACCATGCCACCCCCTACCCCAGGTGGGCTTTACCTGCAGTCAGTTTTCCTAACATCCCTGAAACACTAGCATGCTGTTGACACATGAGGAAACTGAGGCTTAGAGACTCGGTGAGGGGCAGACATGAGTTCCAAGCTCAGGCAGTCTGACTTTAACACACTCCCAGCACCCCATCCCCCTGCACCTACCTCCTTGGGCAGAGCCGAGTGGGTGCTCTCAGCTGGGGTTTATGGCTGTGTGTGCACATGTGTGCATTGGTTTGTATGAGCTGGATTGTGGTAGCATGCTGGTAAGCAAGCAAACTTTCCCTAGGTAGAAGATTTCTGCTTGAACCACATTTGATCACACTACAGTGTTCTTCACTGCACTGCTGAATTCAGTGTCTAGTATTTATTTACAGTTTGTTTGGTTTATATCCATAGGAAGAGCAGTCTATGGCTTCTTCTTTTTTGTGTGTTTGTTTCATTTTGATATCAGGATTAGGCTATCTTCATAAAATAAATCAGGAATTGATGTTCCTTGCCAGAAGAATTTGCCTGTGAAAACTTCTGAGCCTCGTGCCCTTCTCAGAGTAACTTTTAAATGTTTTTTTCAGTTTCTTCCTTGGCTCTGGTTCTGGTTCTGGTTCTAGTGTGTTTGCACTTCCTACTTCTTAAAGTAACTTCCCGTTTCTACCAAACTATGCATTTCAATAATATTTTAGAAAATATTAGGATAGAATTATGCATATTCTCTTGTGATTTTTAACCTCTTAATTGGTAGATATGTCCCCTTTCTTATTCTGTACTTTGTGCCCCAGTTTCTTATTTTCTGGATCAGAGTAGGTGTAAATTAAACTGTTTGATTGTTTGTTTAGTCAATTTCTCAGTCAAACAGCTGCATTTATCAATATGACTTTTTCTGTCTCCTAACTTATTTGTGTGCTTTATTTATTTATTAATCTGTCTATTTTGCCTGGGTTTATTTTCTCTTTTCTAACTTTTAATTCAGATGCCTTTTACCCCACACTCAGTAATGAAAATATTTCAGGATGCTACTATGTTTCTTTTAGTCTAATTTGAACTATAGCCTATAAGTATAAAAATCTAGGAACTTCATTATTTACTAAGTATTTTGTAATCACAGTTTTGGTTTTCTTTTTGTTAAGATAATCAGTTAGGTTATGCTTTAAATTCCAATTGAAAATTGTAAAAAAAACTTTTAATTATTAATTAAATTTTTAATTAATTAATGGTCACTGTTGGTGAGAATGCAGACTGGTGCAGCCACTGTGGAAAACAGTATGGAATTGCCTCAAAAAATTAAAAATGGAACTGCCTTTTGATCCAGTGATTCCACTGCTGGGAATATATCCTAAGAATCCCGAAACACCAATTCAAAATAACTTATGCACCCCAATGTTTATGGCAGCACTACTTCTAATAGTCAAGATTTGGAAACAACCTAAGTGCCCATCAGTAGATGAATGGTTAAAAAAAAATCCACCTGTGGTACATTTGCACAATGGAATACTACACAGCAGTAAAAAAAAATAGGGAATTCTTACCTTTTGCAACAGCATAGATTGAAATGGAGACTATTATGCTAAGTGAAATAAGCCAGTTAGGAGGAGTTATAGCCAAGATGGAGGCATAGGTAGATACGCTTTGCTTCCTCAGACAACCAAAAGAAGGATAACAACCAATGTAAAAACAAACAAACAAAAAAAACAACCAGAACTACCAGAAGATCAAACTGCATGGAAGTCCAACAACCAAGGAGTTAGGGAAGAAACATTCATCCAGACTACTGCACCAATACAAAGACATATGGCCCAAATGAAAGAACAAAACAAAACTCCAGGAAAAGAACTAAGCCACAAGGAGATAGACAACCAATCAAATGCAGAGTTCAAAACACTGGTAATCATGATACCCACAGAAACGGTTGAATAGGGTCACAAAATAGAGGAAAAAGTGAAGGCTATGCAAAGTGAAATAAAGGAAAATGTACAGGGAATCAACAGTGATGGGAAAGAAACTGGGACTCAAACCAACAGTTTGGAACAAAAGGAAGAAACAAACATCCAGCTGGAACAGAAGGAAGAAACAAGAATTCAAAAACATGAGGAGAGGCTTAGGAACTTCCAGGACAACTTTAAATGTTTCAACATCTGAATCATAGGGGTGCCAGAAGGAGAAGAGAAAGAGCAAGAAATTGAAAACTTATTTTAAAAAACAATGAAGGAGAACTTCCCTAATCTGGCAAATGAAATAGACTTCCAGGAAGGTGAAAGGATCAGTCAAAGAACATATATGCATGACCTATGGACACAGACAACGGTGTAGGGATTGACTGTAGTGGGGAGGGAGGGTTGAGTGGAGGGGTGAAGGGGAAATATTGAGACTACTGTAATAGCACCATAAAATATTTAAACTTAAAAAACAAAAATGTTAATGTACTATGGTCTCTAAATTCTGCCTGGACAATATCTGGCGTGCCCATCTATCCTGGTTTTCCTGAGACTGAGGGGTTTCCCAGACACACCATAAGTGCTTTAGTGACAAGTAAACTGGAACGAGCTGGTCACCCTAATAACCAAGGCTTTCTTATTCATCTAAAATGTGATTTGTTTTAGTACTTGCTACAAGGGAACTTGTAAAGAATGTGTTTCCTGATTGTAGGGTGCAGAGTTTAAATTTAGGTCTACTTAATTAACTTAATTAATAATAGTTCTCAGTTCCTCTATATCTATTTTTTTGGCTAATTTGATTAGTCAAAAATTGAGAGAAGTATATATCACACCACTGCTACCCTACCCATCAATTTTTTCACACTTTTTCAAACAAATTTTGCCTTATATAGTTTAGCACTGTTATTTTCACATAAAAGTTTTTTATTGTAAAATTGATAAAACTCTAGCAAGACTGACAAAACTGAAAATGAAAGAAGACTGAAATCACCAATATTAGCAATGTACTAGGGAATAACGCCACAGACCCTGCAGCCATTAGATAATCAAGAAATAATACAAGCCCTGGCCAGGTGGCTAGGCTTATTGGAGCATCATCCTGTATACCAAACTGTTGCCAGTTCAATTCCTGGTCACAGCACATACCTAGGCTATGTTTTTTATCCCTAGTTGGGGCTGGTGTGGGAGGCAATAAATGTTTTTATCTATCTATCTATCTATCCATCCAGCTATCTCTATCTCTATCTCTCCATCTCTAAAAATCAATAAACATATCCTCTGGTAAGGATTAAAAAAAGAAATAATACAAAAACTTTACACTCAAACATTAGACAACTTGGAAGAAATTAACCAGTTTCTTGAAAAGCACACACTACCAAAACTCAACCAAGATGAAATAGACAATCTGAATAGATTTAAAACAATTTAAAAAATCTAATTCATAGCCTAAAAGGCTGCCAAAAATAAATTTCTAAGTCCCAGATGCTTTCACCAGAAAATTTTATCAAGCATTTAAATCCTCTCAAAGTCTTCCAGGAAATATAAGAAGAGGGAGCACTTTCCAACAAATATCTCTCATGAACTTGGATGCAAAAATTTTCAGCAAAATATTACCAAATCAAATCCAATAATACATAAAAATAATTAAACATCATAACCAAGTAGAATTCATTCCACCTATGCAAGGCTGGTTCAATATCCAAAAAAAATCAATTGACAGGCTAAAAAAATCATGTGATTATATCAATAGGTACAGAAAAAAGCATTTGACAATATCCAACACCCATTCATGGTAAAACTCTCAGCAAATTAGTAATAAAAGAGAACTACCTCATGTGACAACAAACATCTACAACCACCTACAGATAACATCATACCTAATGGTGAACACTGAATCCTTCCCCTGGGATTAAGAACAAGGCAAGGATTTCCACCCTTATAAATCTTATTCAACTGAGTTCTGAATGTTCTTGCCAGTGCAATAAGGCAAGAAAAAGAAAAACCAGAGGCCTAAGTAAATGGAGACACATACCATGGTCATGATTAGAAGATTCAATGTAGTAAAGATACTAGTTTCCCCCACATTGATTTAGCACAATTCCTGTCAAAACCCCAGGAAGATGTTTTGAAGACATAGACAGGTTTATTCTAAAATTATTACAGAAAGGCTAGAATTGTTAAAAACAACACTGAAAAAAACTAGAAAGTGAAGGAATCATTCTACCTGATATTAAAGCCTAACATGCAGCTACAGCATTAAGGAAGCATGATGCTGGTGGAGGGATAGATCATAAATCAATAGAACAGAATAAAGAATCCATAAATAGACCCACACAAATATGTCCAACTGATTTTTGACAAAGGCATAAAGAGCAATGCCAGGGGCTGGGGTAGGAGGGAATGGGGAGTGACTGCTTAATGAGTACAGAGTTTACATTTGAAATAATGAAAAAGAATTAGTTGGTACTGAAGACTGCAGAACACTGTGAATGCACTTAATGCCACTGAATTATGGGCTCTAAAATGATAAATTTTATGTTATCAGGATAAAAATCATCTCAAAGTCAATCACAGACTTAAATATAAAATGTAAAACTATAAAACTTTTAGAAGAAATACAGGGGAAAAATCTCTTGGGGCTATCTGAGAGTTTTCATTCTTAGAACTGACACCAGGAGTATGATCCACAAATGGGAAAAGTTGATAAATTGAACCTCATCAAAATTAAAAACTTTCTCTGTGAAATGCCTTGTTAAGAAGATGGGAAGACAAGCTACGCACTGGACAAAACACTTGCAAACCACAAGTATGCAGAATATATAGAAAACTCCCAAGACTCGACACTGTGGAGACCATCCGATTAGAAAAGGGAAAAAAGAGACAAAGAGGACAGCCCAAATAAGCTCATGAAAATGTGCTCAACATCAGTAGCCTTAGGGAAGTGAAAATTAAAGCTACAGTGACATTTCACTATACGCATCTCAGGATCATTGAAATAAAAAATAATGACCACACCAAATGTTGATTGGTGAGATTGGGGAAAACCTTGGATCTCTCAGACAATGCCACTGGGAATGTCAAATGGGACAGCCTCTCAGGAAAATGGTTTGGCAGTCTCTCATATAACAAGCATGGAGCTTCCATATGATCCAGCGTTGTACCTGTGGGGATTGATCCCCAAGAAATGAAAACTTATATTCACACTAAAACCAGTGTTCATAGCAGCTTTCATAGTAGCTTTACTTGTAATAGTCAAAAATAGAAACACACGTTTGTCTGTCTTTCCATAGGTGAAAGGTTAAACCAGCTGTGGTCTGTCCACACCAGTGTGATGAAAGGAACAAATAGGAGATGTCCACAGCAACTCAGATGGACCACAAGAGAAATAGGTTGCATGAGAAAGAGCCAGTCCCGAAAGGTCCATACTGCATGATTCCACTTGTATATCATTCCTGAAATGACAAAATTAAGGAGAACAGGCTAAGTGGTTGCCAGGGTTAAGGAGAAGATGGGAGTGTGAGGGAGGCTGAAGGGCAGCACGAGTCCTCCCAGGGTGGGAATGTTCTGTGTCTGACTGCATCAATGTCAGCATCCCATTGTGGCATTGTACTACAGTGTTGCAACATGGTACCATTGGGAGAAACTGTATGAAGACCACATGGAGCCACTCTATTATTTCTTACAGATGCATGTGCATCTCCAATTATCTCAAAATAAAGAGTTTAATTTAAAAAATTTCCTTAAGGACTAGAAAACATTGAAAACAGTCTATTTTGGGTACTCTGCCTTCAGGATTGTCAAACACTGGATATGTGGTCTATGCAACTCATCGTCCATTTAATACATATGAATGAATACCCTTTGAATATCAATGAACATCTTTAAATATTAGTGTGCACTGGTTCTAAGTGGTTATCATTGTGCTATATTTATACCCTTCATCAATAAGAATGTATCTCTTTTATGTTACTTTAAACTTTGTGTGTGGAATTCCACTTTTAACACTGAAACTTATTTCTTTCTGTTTGAATCTCCTGGCCTGCCTTGTCTAACTTACCAATTTCAATCTTTCTGATTTGCTTTCTTTTAGCTATTTTCTTGTAGATTTCAGGTAGGTTTTCATTTTTCAAATCTAAGGGCCTTTGTCTTTTTAAAAGATGAGTCGAATGTATTTGCATTTATTGTCACACAAGCCAGTGATATGTTTATTACTCCTGCCATCCTAGGGCTGCCGTTCTGTGTTTGCTTGTTTTTTTTGGGGGGGTGCGCACATGCATGTGCCCATATGTTTGCTCCTGCCTTCATTTTCTAACTGTTGGCAGGTAGACTGTTCTCTGTTTATTTTCATTAGTTTCTCCGGAGATATTTCTGTTTTAAATCATCTTGTAGTTACCTTATTTTTGAAAACATACTTGACTTCCTGTTGTTCTGAGTAGCTGCATCAGGTATGAGTGCTGGAGCCATGCTCTGAGGAACTTCCCCCACACGGACCCCTGTCCCCATCCCGCCCAGTTCTGCCCTTCCCTAGTGCGATGAGCATGTTAGGAAAAGGAAGGCTCTGTTGATGTTACTTGTTTTGATATATTCAATTTTCCTTTAAAATTGTTTTTGGGACTTGTATTCTGTTCTTTTATCCACACTATAATGATTATTTGGATTTCCTTCTATTTCTAAATGTTTTGCTCTCAGATGGTCTTCAATACTACCACTTCCTTATTCTTATATGCACCCCCCTGATTAATTTGGTTGTTAGACTGTAGTTCACCTGTGGCATAATTTCTGCATTTTAGCATAATTGAGAATGTCTTTGTGCTAACACCACACCGGATAACATCTTGGTTTTATATAAAATCTTGTATCAGAATTATTTTCTCTCAGAACTCTGATTGTATTGCTCTGATGTTTTCAAAATTTGTTATTTTAAAGAAGTGATGGATTTAGTGTAGTAATATTTAAATGTTTTTGGCTGGAAAGTTAATGAAATTATCTTTTTAATCTCAATATTTAAAATAATTTTTTTCCTCTAAGAATCATCTAAGGTTTTTTCTTTTGAATTTTTTAAAAATATATTTTATTGATTATGCTATTATAGTTGTCTCATTTTTTCCTCCCCTTTATTCCCCTCTGCCCTGTACCCTCCCTCCTACTGGCATTCCCCCCACCTTTATTCATGTCCATGGGTCATACATATAAGTTCTTTGGCTTCTCCATTTCCCATACTATTCTTAACCTCCCCATCTATTTTGTACCTACCATTTATGCTTCTTAGTCTCTGTACCTTTTCCCCCATTCTCCCCCCTCTTCCTCCCTGCTGATAACCCTCTGTGTGATTTCCATTCCTGTGATTCTGTTCCTGTTCTAGTTGTTTGCTTAGCTTTTTTTTTTTTTTTAGGTCCATTGTTGATAGTTGTGAGTTTGTTGTCATTTTACTTTTCATAGTTTTGATTGTCTTCTTTTTCTTAGAAAGACCCTTTAACATTTTATGAAATAAGGGCTTGGTGATAATGAATTTCTTTAACTTACCTTATCTGGGAAGCACTTTATCTGCCTTTCCATTCAAAATGATAGCTTTGCAGGATAGAGTAATCCTGGATGTAGGTCCTTGCCTTTCATGACTTGGAATACTTCTTTCCAGCCCCTTCTTCCCTGCAGGGTTTCTTTTGAGAAATCAGCTGAGAGTCTGATGGGAACACCTTTGTAGGTAACTGTCTCCTTTTCTCTTCCTGCTTTTAAGATTCTCTCCTTCTCTTTAATCTTGGGTAATGTAGTTATGATGTGCCTTGGTGTGTGCTTCCTTGGGTCCAACTTCTTTGGGACTCTCTGAGCTTTCTGGACTTCCTAGAAGTCTATTTCCTTTGCCAGATTGGGGAAGTTCTCCTTCATTATTTTTTCAGATAAGTTTTTAATTTTTTGCTCTTCCTCTTCTCCTTCTGGCATCCCTATGATTTGGATGTTGGAATATTTAAAGTTGTCCTAAAGGTTCCTAAGCCTCTCCTCATGTTTTTGAATTCTTGTTTCTTCATTCTATTCCAGCTGGATGTTTATTTCTTCCTTTTGTTCCAAACTATTGGTTTGAGTCCCAGTTTCCTTCCCATCACTGTTGATTCCCTGTACATTTTCCCTTATTTCACTTAATAGCCTTCACTTTTTCCTCTATTTTGTGACTGTACTCAACCCTTTCTGTGAGCATCCTGATTACCAGTATTTTGAACTGTGCCTCTGGTAGGTTAGCTATCTCTTCATTGCTTAGTTCTGGTTTTGGAGCTTTGGTCTGTTCTATCATTTGGGTCATATTTTTCTGTCTCATCAGGCCTATTACGTTGTAAGGAGCAGAGCTTCACGTATTCACCAAGACAGGGAAACCCACTTCACTGCATTGTGGTGCTGTAAGTGGGAGAGAGGTCAGAGAGAGAACAATTCTGCTTGCTCAGCTCCCAGCTGTCTTTCAGTCACTTCTCCTGCTACCCAAAAGCAAATTGGGCTCTTCTGGTGCTGATTCCTAGGTGGGTGAATTTGTGTATGTTCTAGGACCCTGTGGGTCTCTCCAGTGAACTCTCCTGTGAGGCTGGGAGTTTCTCCTGCCTGTGCAACCTCCACAGGTTTTTACAGTCAGATGTTTTGAGGCTTTCCCTTTGCTGGAACCCTGGGTTGCTCAGTCTATCTAGCACCCCAGTTGTTCCTCCTGGTTTATCTGCATGCAAATGTGGGGCACCTGGTACACCAGCCACAGCCTTACTTCCAGCCCTCTGTGCCCTGGCTGTCCATCTCCACCCCTCCTACTGGTCTGGATAAATGTTGCTTTAACTCCTTAGTTGTTGGACTTCCATACAGTTCGATTTTTTGGCTGGTTGTTTTTAAATTTGTTGTTGTCCTTCTTTTAGTTGTGCGAAGAGGCACAGTATATCTACCTACGCCTCCATCTTGGCCACAAGTCCAGGGTTTTTTTTCCTTTCTTTTATTAATTTCACAGATGCAAGGTAAGCTGTGCTTTCTTTAGATGGTGAAAGTTTCCTTCTGTCACATCAGATTGTTGCTTCTATTTCACCTGTTTGTGGCTCTTCACAGGAAGGTCAGCCACCTGTGCAGGACCTATGTGCTGCCCTGTGTATCACCTGTCTTCTCCCTTTCATTCCTTCTCATGGCTTTCTTGCATATTCTTAAAGTTTGCTCTCCAGGCCATTAACACCACTCTTTAAACAGTGTTATTAAGGCATTATTGACATATGATCTACTGTACATGTTTAAAACATACAATTTACATTTTCCTTTATGCATTCAGTCACAAAACCATCACCACAACCAGGGAACTGAACATGTTCATTTTCTTGTTTCCTTGTGTGGCCCCTTACAACCCTTCCTCCCACCTCTCCCACCCAGGAGGAGGGCATGGAGCCTGGGCAACTGTAATTAATGGGTGGGAAGGTTGTGGGGAGAGAGACCTGTGAAAGGGACTCAGGAGGAGGTCCTGGAGTCCAGCACATGGACAGCCCCACAGGTGGGCATGGCAGGGAGTGCCATGGACATAGATGGTGGAATAAAAAGGACAAATGTGTCCCCTATGTGTGGTCATTGGAGCCATGGTGACAGAGCAACCTGGGTGGGTTTCAGCAAGACCTAGTCTGTAGAGCTCAGGGAAGGAGTGAGCTTAGTGGGAGCTAAAGAGGGGAAGGGTCCATGAGTACACTCCTAGGGAGGCACACCAAAGCCCTTGAGAGGGGCTGAAAATGCTGGGTTGCAGATGTATTCCAGGGAAGACGTCAAATAAAGGGCAGGTGTCACTATCTACTCTGAGCTCATCTGAAGGTACCTGTAGGGCAGCAGTCAGTTCTGGGTTTTAGCTTCAAAGGGGTGGACATCGAGTGTGTCCAGGGAGGGCTGTGGGTGGTGCTTGGGTCTCAAGGTTAGTCCTGGAGGATGTGGGGACTCTGAGTCTGTCATCATCTTCAGTGTAAGTGTATTCCTGGCAGCTGTGCATTGACTCAAGGACAGATCCAGGACACCTGGCCCTAAAGGGCCAGCTCCCCATGCCAGATGGGTCCCCAGATGGGGCCCTGGTCTTCTGGACCAGCCCCACTAGGCTGGGACCACTGGCCCAAGGGCTGGAGATGATGGTGGCTCTCTGGTTGCAGGAAGGAAGCCCAGCTAAGTAAGGGAAGGTGGAAGGTGGGGATAGGAGGCTAGAGGGTGTGTGGTGGCCCAGCCTCTGTTCCAGCTCCTGGACCTGGGTGTCACTCTCTTCTCTGGGCAGCAGGTGCACATGGCCTTACCCAGGAAGCATTAGAGCCATCTCAAGCCCAACACTGTCTAAAGATGGGTCACTGTGGGGCTCCTGGGTGGCTACATGGCTGGAGACAGTGTTCCCCATGCTCTAGGCCTCAGCCTCCCTTCTCTACCTGGAGGGGTACAGAGGTCTTGACAGAACTGCACTCCACATCCCCTCCTTGTGGGAAGAAATTGGTGGCTTTGAGCCCTTGGAGTGCTAGGGTGTCCATAGAGCCCCCAGAGGGAGACCTGAGTGGGTAGAGGCTAAGAAAAAGGAAGGCACATGCAGCAGGCCATGGTCCCCAGGTGTGGTCCAGCTAGGGTAGGCCAGAGGAAAGAGGAAGGGAGACAGGGCATGGGGAGGGCCCGGCTCACGGGAGTTTCCCAGCAGCACAGGCAGACCTGTTAGACACCCAGTGGGGCTCCGGAAATGTGGGCTGGCCTGCAACCAAGCTGAGCTCGTGACCCACCATGGCCTACCCACACTAGATCACGGGATAGCAGGACAGCTGGCCACAGGCTGGGGCCATGTGTCACCAGGGGCACCTGGGGCCTACTGGGAAGGGAGACCACCCAAAGGCCCTGACTCTGACCTGGGATGCCCTAGTGGTCAGCTCAGCAAGGACCTGGAGGATGGAGGAGGGGCACTGAGGCTCCCAGGGGACTCCAGCCATTCTGCCAACCCCCAGCTCCCTCAAGCCCCAGCAGCTCTGAGTCTTGCTTCTTCACTATAGGAGCCACCTCCCTGACTCCACCCCAACCCCAAGCCTAGAGCCCCATGAGCCACCATAGCTGGGCCCTTCCTGCCTCAGTCTTCACTGCTTCCTGTAGGGGCAGGCATGGGGAATGGCTGGGGTCTCAGGTGCTCTGTGGGAAAGCAAGACCTCTTGGCCACCAAGAAGTCCAGCTGGTCCTACCAGGGCCCTAACTGGGCCCTGGGAAAGTGACCATTGGAGTCCAAGACCTATCATCCACTTGCTGCCTGTGTTTATCTCTGAACCTCAGTCTCTTCATCTGCCAGGTGGAAATGAAGGTCCCTAACACAGCTGGTCCATCTGAGATGCTCCCCCTGCTAGCTCCTGTTCCTTCCCTACCCTGCACAAGCATCAGTTCAGTGCTATGGGAATCTTATCCTTTCTTTCCTCTGTGAGTAAACTCCTTTTGAATGTAGTGATTCAAGGAGAAAATGTTTATTAAGCAAGTATCTTCTTTGTGTCAATTATACATGACCCTCTAAGCTTTACAAACCTTCAAGCATGAGCACCATATGCTGTCACCACTGTAATTCCTAAAACACCCACTCAAACCCCTTTTAGTGACTTCCTTTGCCTATAGGCCAGACCCAAGAATCCACTGGCCTCTGGGGCCCAGGGCTCAGCTCCAACCCTCAGCAGGGTCAAGGTCACAGGGCCTGGGCAAGTTGACCTCTGGTTGGACAGTAGATTGCAGGAACATCAAAGGCATAGCCTGGACCCAAGAGGTTCCACCAATGTCCCCTAGGCAGCCAGCCTACAGGGAGCCAGTCCCCTGCCATTGTTCCATGGTCATCCTGAGCCAGAAGGGCCCCTGGAAACCCAGAGAGAGGAGTGCTTGTCCACAGTCTGCTGACTAGGACCAGGCCTCACATCCCACAGGAGTTTTCCATCTGGCCTACATGGCCCTTCTTCCAGGGCCTCGGAAGGCCAGGAGGCTGCAGGAGTTTATAGGAATTATCTTGAAGAGTTCTGAGGGTGACCTGTGAGAGGGCTCAGCCTCAGGCCAGGTCGTTGCTTCTAGAAGGTTCCATAAACCTGAAAGGTATATGCAGTGTGCTAATCACACACTCACTCTGTCTAGTGGCCTGAGGAGGGAGTCCCAGACCCTGGGCCTGGTTTGGAGCCCCCAGCCGGTCCTCCTCCAGCATGTCTCTTCTGTTGCCATCAGCCCCGGGGAGGGACCATCTGTTCCTGTAGCAGCCCAGGCCTATGAGAGCAGAGGGATGGTCCCAGCAGACCCCACACGCTGGTAGCCAGCCCCATCTTGATCGGTGTGCCACTGGAGGCTGACCCAGCCCAGCTGCACCTGAACTGATGCATGCAGTGAGTGGGCGCAGGGATTTCCACTTATCGCGAACCCGCACCCACCCAGGACTAAGAAGTGAAATTGCTAGGCATCTGGGTGAGGACCAGTAGGGTCTGCCAGGCAGGATTTCAAAGAAAGCATGGGGGCCAGTGTTCGGCTTGGACTCTGGGTATTCTCAGCACAGGGTCTGAAAAGGCTGCACTTCAGGAGTGTAGGAAAGGGGCTCCACCCTGCCCAGCCTGCTGACACATCGCCGACCCACCTGCCAGAGGAAGAGGCGATTCTGCAGCTGGGTGAGCAGGGCACCTGTGCACATGCATGGCTTCCATGTCACAGGGTCCCACGTGGGCAGCATGCTGGAAAGGGGCTATGTCGCCACACTCCTGCACCATGCCCTTTTCTCAGTGCCCAGCATGTGTCACTCAGCATAGCCCCATAGCAGCTGTTGCCGTTATCCACCCTATCCCCTTCTGCAGATGAGGAAACTGAGGCTCAGAGGCAGGACAAGCTACATCATCTGCAGGGCCCATTAAAAAATGAATGTTTGGGCCACTTGTTTAAAAAGTATGAAGCATTTCAAGATTTTGACAGCAGAACATAAACCAAGCTTGGACTTCATGAGCCTTGCCAAGCATGCAGGGCTTGCTCCCAACCCGTGTGGGGAGTTTGGACCACCACGCATCCCAGGCCAAGCTGGGAGGGCCTTGATATGTGACCCAATGCAAGCATTCCCAAACTGGGCTCCCTAGAGAATGGGGGTTCTGTGAGCCCCTCAGAGTCTGCCTTGAGGATGGCCAAGCAAAACCACTAGCCCCACCCCAGGTCCCTGGAATTCCAATTGTCCAGTTTAAATCTTTCTGGAAAATATTATTTGGAATAAGTGAATATTAAGCTTCCATGTAAAAAAAATATTTTTGGAGGGAAGATGGTTCATAGAGATAGATCTGCTAAAAATGTAAACCATGGATTTCATCCAACCCCATATTTCAACACGAAGGAAACTGAGGCCAAAGGGCAGGCTATGGAGCCAACATAGAATCCAGGTCCCCAGCTGGTCAGTTGGAGCTAGCTGGTCACCCCTGATGTCTTGGAGCCTGGCTGGACAGGAGATAAGAGCTGGTTCCCTGAGTGGGAGTTTGGTGGACTTCCTGCTAGTCTGAAGTTCTTTGGAATGTCCCTCCTGCTCACAGCCACAGGTCCCAACTCAACTCAGGGAGCCCTCACAGTGCTTGCCCTTGTGGCACTTGTATACCTGCATGTGTGAAGGCTGGTTAAGGTCTCTTCCTACTGAAGGCGGGAGGACTATGTCACTGTGTCTCAAGATGCTAGTGTGTGAAATTGGCTGAGTGAGGGAGGGGCAGATGACAGGAGGCTTCCTGTCCCTCATACCTGGCCACTGTCCCCATATACACCAGCCACTGACCAGGTGCAGTGACAGTCAAGGAGGGGCACAGCAGGTGCAGACCAGGAGGTGAATGGGGTTGGGGGAATAGGAGGTCACACTGCACCCAAAGAAAATCACACTTTTAAGATGTGATCATTGTGCTGATCAAATAAACAGCCAGATTGGACCGGATTTACAGCTCAGGCCTGACTCAGTGCCTTTAGAGGTCCTCTTTCCTCTGCACATAAATATGGGCACACCCTATCCACCTTTTCGCCACCATCTACAAATATTTGTAGGGTGCATTAGGCACCTGCTGCATGTTCTGAACACACTGAGAGCAGAGGCCAGGCCTTCCCTGGGGTGTCTGAGCTTGCATTCTACTCTACTGTGGGCTTTCTGTGCAGCCCTGGGAAAGCTGCTAGACCTCTCTGAGCTTGTGTCCCCATCTGTAAAATGGGGCTGCATTCTTAGCAAGGGTAAAGGGCTGGCCCAGGAAAGGCTCATTCAATGAGAAGTTTGTCTAGTATTTTGTGGGGAGGATCTCCTCATGAACCTTGTGGCTAAAGCAGGGAGGAAATAGCCTCCAGGGAGGCCCATGGCCACCTACCCTGTTGCTTTCCTATCCAGAGGATCAACTGGGACAGGAGCAGGACACCTGTGTCATCTGCTCTGGGAGGGAGGACATCAGGTGGGCACTGCTGCCCTGCTGGCTCCTTCCTGAACTCCTTTCCAGCTGGCCTCTGCTTGATAGAGAGGTAAGGGAAATACAGAAACAATGTCTATCCAGCCTCCCTCCCTTAGAAGTTCTCATCCAGTCTTCCTACCACTGTGCAACTGGTGCCACGCTGGACCCATTTTACAGACCAGCAGACTGAGGCCTAGTGAGGTGTGAGTGGTGAGTGATGGAGCCAGGACCTAAAACCCACATCTCTCCTCTGCTGCCCCTCCCTGGTCCAGGGGATGCTTCCATACCTTTTGATGCCTGAGGCCATCTAGTCCTTCATGTAGCCACTCCTGGTCAAGCTAGTGGGGTTCCTTCCCTTTCCACCTTCCCTGCTACCCTCTGCCAGGGATGTGTCTGTCCTCCACCTTTGCTTATGGAACTGGACTGGACTTTAATACAATGGTACCCATGTGTCGCCCTTATGAGGAGTGTCTGCCAGGTACTGGAACCTGCCAATTGCTGACTATGCTGCACTTTCCTCCACTGTAGAAGCCCCTTTCCATGGGTTTGAGAAGTTTGCACAGATGGGTTTGTAGAATCACTTGGCCCATGCACTTGGAATTGGAGCTTAGTGAACTACCCTCAGCACCGTTGTCAGTCTTGTCATTATTGTCACTCTCATCATCACTGTCACCTTATCCTGCCTGTGTCTTCCCCAGTTTCCCAAGCACCCTTCCCATATTGCCCTGGATAGTCAGTTGCCTAGCAGTCTCTGCACACAGCCTTCATGTACATCCCCACACCATCTCCCCGGATGACGTTCTCCTGGGCCAAGAATCAACCTGACCCTGCATCTGTGACAATAAAGGCTGCCCAGGATCTGGCTGGCTCCTGTGCACTCTCCCAACTTCAGGTAACCCAGGAGCAACAGCTTCTGTCTTGGGAGAGACAACAAGGTCCTGTACAGGAAGGGTCCTGGGAGGGCTTGGGGCCTTCCGGTCCGACCTCCTGCACTCCAGGAAGAGAGACTGAGGTTCAGAGGGGCCCAGAGGGGTGGCTGGAAGGGTACAATGACAGGAGGCTGTGCTACACACTGGCTGGCATGGCGCCCACTCTGGAACGGCCCAAGGTAAAGGGCTGTGACTGCTCAGCTGTCATTCTGATTAAACCCAGATGCCCTGCTAGGGATGCAAATGTGCTCTGGGAGTATGTAAATGAAAAGCACAAGGATAGAGAAGTGTCCCTGGAATCGCTTTGTAGGGAGACTGGGGGGAAGGAGGAAGCTGCAAGAAGCAGACTGGAGGTCCCAGGCCCAGAGCATGGCAGCCCCTCCACCCACTGGCCTCTGCTGTCTGCTTCCTGCCACTAGAACAGCCCACATGTGCTGCAGGGCCAGGAGCAGGCAGGTGCTGGGACTGGGCGTAGGGCCACCTTGACCCCCACCCAGGGCTGCCCAGGGAGAAGCCTAGGTAGAACATGGCCAGCTTCTTCCAAGGATTCCATGTTGGGTCTGGAAATGGGGCACTGGGCCCAAAGTGACCTGGATTCAAAAATCATTCTGATAGAACAGCAGAGGAGGCAAGGGGTAGAGTCTGAGTCCAGGCCCCAGGATGGGGGTGTGTGAGGGCAAGCCCCAGCAAGTGTGATGAGTGGAGGCTAGGCCCAGAGCTTTGTCAATAGGCTTCCTCAGGGCCAGGGCCTTTTCAGTGGGTGGCTGGAATTGCTGAGGGGGCCAGGCAGGCCTCTGTGGACCAATACTGTGCTCCACTCACCTCCTACCCCATGCCCATGCTGAGCCTGGAATGTAGACCTAAGCCAAGCAGGACCTATCTAGGGCTTCCTGCTGGGTCCAGACTGTGGCAGAGCTGGGCCATGGAACTGTCTGGAAACTTTCCAAGCCCCTCATTTTCCTGACAGTAAGCATGCTCTGGGGTGTTGCTGTTAAGCCTGGTGCCCAGGCATCCTCTCCAGCCACTCAGTGCCATGGCTCTGCCCTGGGCAACCCCAGAAATTCCTGGACCCAGAGCACTGTGGCCTCTGGGATATATCCCAGATGTGTCACCAGAGGGACACATCCTTCAGCTGCTGGTCCCCCCCTGGAGCTCTCAAGTCATGCCTGATGGCAGGAGAAAAAGCTATTCGGGTGTCTAGGTGTTCAGGTGATGTGGTCTGGCTCACATGCCAGAAAAACTAAGGATAAAACAGACTAGCCCTGGCTGCCCACGGGGCCCACACACTCCACCTCACTTCCCCAGACTCCTGGCTCACTTCCTTCTGCTGTGCGGAGACCTACAGGGGGACATCTGAGTGTTCACAGTGAGAGAGAAGAAAGAAGGGGAGGGGTATCTGCACAACCTCTCCCTTGGACCTTGGCTCAGGGTGGGAGCCTGCATTGACATGCTTGAATCCAGTTGGCAGCTTGCTCTGTATACACCCCCATTTTCAGGGACTCCAGGCACCCTGGATATAAGGTGAAACATGCCAAAAAGAGGTGGAGCACCTCACTCCTATCCTGTTTCCCACCCCATTCTGAGGCAGCAGAGGCACTGGCCTCTTCCTGCAGCCCTCGTCCCAGTTTCCTGGGGCCTCCCCACTCCTTAGGATCATTCTTGTTTTTTAGTAACAGTTGTCCCATTTTATATTCGGGGTTTCACCTCACTGCTTTTAATGCACCTCTCCCTCCCTCAGTAGTTCATTACCTTTGTACTAGCCCATGGCCAAGGGGCCCAGGCCTCTCTGACCCACCTCTGGTGGGTGGGCACCCCTCAACCTTTGGGCCCGGGCATCTTGAAAGCATTCTGCAAATGAGATGGTTTCCCAGGGCCTGACCCACCTCTGGACCTCTTCCGCATTCTACACCCCGGGTTACTCCATTTCCATCTGAGGCTGGATAGTAAGAAGCAAGGAAAATTCCACGACCAGCAGAATGGGGAAACTGAGACAGGTGGCTGACTCAAACTGGCCCTCTCCAGCACACTGACTCACGTGCCTCCTCTCTCACACAATCACTCCCTCCCTTAAGCATTAAGCCCTCAGGACAATGAGGTTCTGATCAGCATCAAATCATCTTAGGAACAAGGCCTCAAGTCTGCTGACCACAGAGACAGAGTTTTGGTCAAACTAGAGATAACACCTGGGCCTCAGTTGTATTCAGCACCAGGCTCAGAAAAACAACAAAACCAGATGAACCAACACCATGGCTGACATCAGGACCAGATGCAATGACTGACCAATGGCCCCCTACCCTAGCACCAACCAATGAGTAGAGATCACAAACTTGAAAGGACACACCAGGAAAGCTGATGAATATTCTATTGAGATCCTCCCTGAGACCTCTCCTAAATTCCCTGCTTTTAGGAAACATAAAAGCCCTTAAGGCAAAGGACCCAGTGTGCACACTCTCTCTCGCTCTGGAGCACACCTGTGCCTTACCCTGCTTTTCTCCTAAGGCACATATCTTTGCTTTCTTTCTCCAAGGGCCCCTTTTTGCCTCAGTAACTTGTTTCCTGAGTCCACACAGCCCAGCTGCTCACTTCTTCTGCCTCTGTGCCTTTCTTTCCAAAGGGCCAAGGCAGCTCTGCCCAGGCTCACTTCTGTTGATATGATCTTGCCTCTTCTCTCATAAGTCCTTCCTTGTTTCACTGTCCACAGCTTTAATCAATGTACTCTCAAAATCACCTAGACTTGTGTTGTGAAATCTTTCCTGCTCAAAGTCAAGAATTGAGAGCACACACAGCTTCCAACACATTTTCATCCTCACCCTACCCCCCACGTACTGGTTGAGGGGAAGAATGAATGAATGAGCACCTTACTTCTCAGAGACTCCAAACTCAGCCAGACTTCAGCTCAATGGATCAGATTCTGTGCCCAGAGAGACCCCATGCCCCCACCTGGCAGCCCCTTCTCAGGACTTTTGTGGAGATGGCAGTAATTCTGAATGCTGTGAAGATCAGTTCAAGTGGCTCAGCATCTGGGAATGAGCTTTGTAAATTGGAAAGGGCCAAGTGAGGACATGTTCTCCTCATCTCTGGGGCTCAGGGGCCATCTGGTTTGCACACATTGAGATTCACAGGAACTTCCCTGTCACTGGCTCTGTGTTTCCCCATTAAAGTCCAGGCTTCCCTTGGCTCAGAAAGAGCCCTGCAACTTTCCAAGGTTTCCCTTCGGACACACCCACTGTGTCTGCCTCAGGGGTACACATGACACTGTGCAGTAAAAGGCATGTGAGATGGGGTGGGGATGGGTGGGTGCTTGGGGGTGACAGTGGAGGAAGGATAGAAGGCCTGAGGAAGAGGAGGAGGACAGAGGGAGAAAGAGGGATTTGGAAACATGTTCAATTTTCAGTTGCCAGAAAACTCATCTCTAGCCACAAGTAGTTGCTGAAGTAGTGGCCACCTTCCAACCTGCATGGGTTGGGACCACTCTTTTTTTTTCTTTAATCTTGACTGGAGGACATTCCTATTGATTTTAGAGAGAGGAAAAAGGAAGGGGGTGGGGAGAAACATCAATGTGAGAAAGAAACATTGATTAGTTGCCTCTTGTACATACCCCCTTGTACATGCCCCAACCAGGGACTAACCTCCAACCTAGGCACGTCCCCTGACTGGGAATAAAACCTGTAACCTTTCGTTTTATGGGATGACACTTCAACCAAGTGAGCCACACCAATCGAGGCAGGGACCGCTCTTGAAGTGCTTCTAAAGCTGGCTGCTGTGCTGTGTGCAAGGAGCCACAGTGGGTGGTCTAGAGACACTGACACAATTTCACCTCTCCAGGCTCCATGGAGGGAGGTGTTGCCAGCAGGGGACTGGGGCTGTGGCTCGCCAGTGCATGGGGCTGCTTCATCCCACTGGGCCTTTCCCTGGGTGCCTATGTCTGTGGTGTTGGTCCTGAACAGTCAGCCTTTTTTATCACACCTCTGGGAGAGAGGTCAGCCACAGGGCCTGGTCCCCATGGTTTGTGTGGATCTAGGTAAAGGCATGAGCATCCAGTGGTGCTCAGGCCCTTTGCAAGGTGCCAACAGGGCTGAGCCTGGAAAGTACAGGTCTGACACAGGACTTTTGCCAAGTCCAGGTGGGCAGATGCTCTGATCAGGTTCTGTAATCCTGTCTCCTTGATGTGACAGTAAAGGAAGAGGCAGGTGGAAGAAAATGGGGAGAGGCTCACAGATGTCTCTGTTAAGTGTGTGCTGGTACACGTAAGTGCACCCATACATACATCCGTGGCATGCATGTGTGTGCCCATACATGGTGTGCATGGCCAGACATGTGTGTGCATGGCAAACATAGATGTATGGAAGCTGAGGAGTCTCACAATATGCCATCTGCAACCTAGAGAACCAAGGAAACCAGTGGTGTAATTCAGTCCAAGTCTGAAGGCCTAACAACCAGTAGTGCTGGCATGAAGAAGGCAGGAGATGATGGACAGCCTAGCTCAGAGAGCAAATTTGCCCTTCTGCCTTTTTGTTCAATTCAAGCCCTCAGTGGAAGGGATGAGGCCCACCCACATTTGGGAGGGCATATCTTCCTTACTCAGTCTACTGACTCAAATGTTAATCTCTTCCAGAAACACCCTCATAGAGACCCCAAAAGTAAAGTTTACCAGCCATTGGAGCATCCCTGGGCCCCATCGGGCTGACACATAAAATTAACCACCAGAACAAGTTTCTGTTGACTTCCCATTTTGTCACAGAAGATATTTTAAAAGGTGATTACTCAAGGCTGAGTTTAATGTACATCATCACTTTGCTGCCTCATCAAGGACAGTCTCAGGGGAAGCAGCGTGTCTTTGCATGTGAGAGTATGAAAGACACAGTGACCATGAGTGCACCTTGGGCCTGAGGCCTCAAATGAGCTCAGACAGCTGCACTTTAGTCAACTTTGTGTCTGTACCATCAGTGCAAAGGTCAACTTGTAAAAAATGCAAATGATGTCTTAGTGTTATTATGCAACTGGTTTCGACCTCACGGAAGACCAAGTTCAAGCTGGGCAGACCATGAGAACAAGGTGCGGCCTTGCCATAAAGTGCCACACCTTGGGGTTCCTCCAGGTTCCCATGGCTGACTCAGAATCCTCTATGGGCTTCCCACTTCCTGCAAAGTAAATTCTAGGCTCCTTAAATCCAGCACTCCAATCTGACCCCAACCAGCCTTCACAGTCCTATCTCCCATAAGCACTTCTTCAAGACCCAAGTTTCCACTGTCAAGCAGTTTCCACAGTGGGCCCTGTCTGCCCTCTCTTCCCCTCTCCCCATGTGCAAGTCTTGCTTATCTTTTAAAGACCAATTCAAATGTTCTTTATTCATAAAGTTTTCCTTGAACTTACCTGTCTGAACCTAGGTCTTCCTGAACTTTTCCTATCTTATGATACAGATATTTATATAGAAGTTTTATTGTAATAGTGAATATTTGTTCAGCATTTGGTAGATTCTAGGCACTATGCTAACAGCTTCACATGAAATATCTTATTTAATTCTTCAGATGAGAAACTGAGACTCTGAGAGATGAATCTGCCCCAAATCACACAGCTATAGCTTACAGAAGCAGTGTATTAGTTCTCTATTGCTATGTTCAAATTACTCCCAAAGCTTTGTGGCTCAAATATTTTTAAAACATTAAATTAAAAAATATTTAAAATAACAAATATTTATTACCTCACAGTTTCTGTGGGTCAAGAATTTGGGCACAACCTTGGCTGGGTGGTTCTAGCTCAGGGCCTCTCGAGAGGTTGCAGCTGGAATATCAGCAGGAGCTGCGGTCTCATCTGAAGGCTCAGCTGGGGCTGGGGGAGCTGCTTCCAAGGTAGGCACGAGACATCTGTTTCTCCCAATGTGAGCTCCCTGCTGTGCTACTTGAGTATCCTCACAACATGGCAGCTGGTCCCTCCAAAGCATGTGGTCCTAGAGAGAGCCAGGAGGAAGCTTAATGCCTTTTATAACCCCACCCAGAAGCTACTCACCTTTCCTCAAAACCCTGTGGTTGACACAGTGAGTCTTATTCAGTTGCGATGGGACTACATGTGGGCACAGATACCAGGAAGAGGGGTCCACTGAGGCCACCTTGGAGACTGTCAGCCACTGGCAGGGTCAGAACGGTGTTGCCTGACTCTAACACTGGGGTCTCTAACCCCTACCCCAGGCTGCAGCTGACTAGAAAATCCTAAGTGCTTCCGGAGCTGACTCAGCACCATCAAATCCTGTCTCCTGAGCACTGTGAAAGCTGCAGCAGGAAAGTAGTGTGTTCACAGTTTGCAGAAGCTCCCTTTCTGAGGAGACTGCTGCCAGCCAGATTTGTGTTTTGCTCTAATCAAGTGAAAAGGTGTGACCCAGACACCCCCAGCAGTTTGGGTTCATTAAGCTGGAAGTGTAAATGGAATTGAGGGAAGAGTGGGGGGAATTCCTATCCACCACTGTGCCAGTTCCTGGGATGTTCCAGCTGCAAGAATTCCCTCTGGAAAAGGCTGTGGGTTGGGAATGGATGGGGGTCCTTGGGGCGAGGCTGAGCCACACCAGAGTTCTGCCCAAGTTATTGGGACACACGGGAGCCATTCACCCTACACAGAGGCTGCAGCTGCTCTTATCTACCTCCAGAGAAGCCATCCTCATTCCTCAGTATCCGTTTACTAATGCCTGCACTGGGTTCTCTGTTTGAGGGGTTGGCCATGAGGATGCTCATAGTGACAGCAGTGAAGAGGAGAAGCAGTTGCTATTTATGAACAGCTTTAAGTGTCCTGGCTCCTTGATTCTCACGGCAGGATTAAGTTGGGACCTGAGGTGGGTGCTGTCATTAGCCCCTTTTATAGATGATAGCAGTTGGCCACCAACAATGCTCCTTAAATTTGTGGGGGCTCCCAGCTTGATGCATCTGTGGACTGAGAGGCCAGTGGCACACAGCAGTGCCGAGGCCACATGCACACAAGGCTCTCTCCTGAGAGCACCTCTCCTCCAAGGGTCAGATTCAAGTGCAGTGCAGGTCCTGAACAGAGGAGTCCAGGAGCAGTGAGGAGCTCAGCCCAGCAGGCTCATCTCCTCCTGGATGACAAGGGCCTCCCAGCTCTAAGCTGCAGAGGTGCAAGATGGCCTTCAGCACTTTTACATTCAGGGCCAGCTCCCCACCAAATTGAAGGGCCCCTGAGGCCATGCCAGCCCCTGATGACACAAGCAGCTGGTGGGGAGAATGCATGGATTCACGAGGCAGAGTTAGCAGCGATCTCGGAGTTTGTCTCTTGGAAAGATAACTACTTCCATTTTTCATGCTCTCCTTTATAACTTGTTCAAGTACATTGTGGGAAATCCTAGTGCACACACAATTTTGCATATTTATTTTTAAATTGCAGAATTTAGGAAATTATTTTATGCTATTTTTATTCAGCCACAGATAGCTATGAGCAATTCTAGTGTTTCTATATAGCTTCACTATTATCCTTTTAATGACTATGTTATCTCTCATATTTTGCTCTCTCCTAATTTACTAAGCCTACAGGAGGATACTTAGGTTGTTTCCTGGCTCGTGGCTATAATAAATAACACTGCTACGAACACCTCCAAGGATGCAGCTTATGGAGATGATTCATTCATTCTTTATGAAAGGGGTTGGTCTAGCATGGTATGGGGAAGAGTTTGATTTTAAGCCCCTGGGCACACATGTGTCTGTTCATTTATGCAGTCTCATGGCCATGAAAAGGTGAGAGGCATACGGCAGGGAAACTGGACATGGAATTCTGGATTCCAATCCCAGCTCTGTCACTTTGCAGGAGTGTGAGCATGGACACAGGACACAATTTATCTGAGCCTCAGTTTTCTCATTTGTGCAATGGCTACAATGCAGCCCTTTCCAGGGAATCTCACGGCTCATGGCCTCGCTGCCTGGTCCAATGGATGCCCCTCCTATGAGGGGCCTTGAGACCTCTGTGCCTGAAAGCCTTCTCCATCACCTTGCCTGGCTTTATTTCCCTTCAGAGCACTTACCCTCTCATTTCATCAGCTAGGTAGCCAACACAGAATGCCACAGACTGTGAGCTTAAACAACAGATACTTAATTCTCACAGTTCTGGAGGCTGGGAGTCTAAGATGGAGGTGCCAGCAGATATGGTATCTGACGAGAGCCCACTTCCTGCCTCGAGATGTCATGTCCAAGCTGTGTCCTCACCTGTTGGAGAGCAGACAGGAAGCAAGCTCTCTAGTGACTCTCACAAGGCCACTGATCCCATCCCGAGGCCTCTACCCCTCAAGACTGCATCGGTTCCTAATTGCCTCCCGAAGACCTCACTTAACACCACCACATTAGGAGGTCAAGTTTCCACCTGTGAGTATGCGGGGGGACAGAAACATTTAGTCCATAAAGTCATCACATGGCATATTACTTGTTTCTTTGTCTATTTATTCACTTTTCTTCTCCCCCCACCCACATGAGAATGTGAACCACAGGAGAGCAAGGGCTCTGCCAAAATGCCCATGCCTGGAATATGCCTGGGAACACACTTCACCTGCAGACAGCTGCCTGTCTGTCTTTTGCCCTTCTGGGAGACCAAGGGACTGGAAGCGTGGGAGTCTTGTGCTACTCAGTGGAGGTCAGAGGCATGATGATAGGATATGCATGTATACGGTAACCTGGTTCCTCTTCCCATTGTGAGTATGGTGGAAAGCAAACTACTAGAATTCTCTTAAAATGTTTAGGGAATCAGAGACAAGAGTGCAGCCAGGGTGACAGTACCAGGCAGGGTCTGCCTGGTGGCTGAAAGGAGCCACATCTATATGGACACCTCTGAAGCACTTCTTTGTCCCATCCCCCTTAAAATTTATTTCATAGTGTAGTTTAACTTTTAGTTTTTATACATGGCTATACATCCACAGTATAAGGAACCACCCTCCCCTTCCAAATC
The DNA here is from genome assembly GCA_004027735.1 of Carollia perspicillata. Taxonomy (NCBI): domain Eukaryota; kingdom Metazoa; phylum Chordata; class Mammalia; order Chiroptera; family Phyllostomidae; genus Carollia; species Carollia perspicillata. Next base: position 23,106 of record PVKM010002165.1, on the reverse strand, counting down.
ACTAGAGGCACCAACTTGCAACTGATTCTTTTCATATTTATGTCTACATGCCTAAATAGTCTCTTTGGTCCTCCCTTTCAATTTGTTTGCTCCTGTGATGGGCAATCCAGGTACATGTCTCCCACCACACCCTGTCCTCCAGCCCACACCCTTCCTGTGGCCCCATCCCTTCCTCCCTCCCAGAGTCTACCACAAACTTGGTTAGATCAACATCCATGTTTGCATATTAATGTTTATATCATAAATGTTTACATTATTGTCATTCTATCAACATTATTGGGAATGGAGCCTCCTAAAACAATGTGATTGCTTTGCCTTTGCTGCACATCTTCTGTTTTCCCAGCATTTGATCATTGCCTCATTTTTTAGTTTATCAGTTTTCTATGTATATATTTATCTCTCTTCTATGCCCAAATTCTCCCTCAGTTGCTCAAACTTCCTCTCAACAGAGCAAACACATCAGATATTCCATCAGTGTTGCCTTCCTGAGGATGACTGTTTCCATCTGTTAGGTGCAGGGGGTGGGGGATGTTGGGGGCAGGGCAGGCCAGTGAGCAAGCTAGGATTTAACTCAGGTTATAACTGGGCCACCCTGACTACTGTGCTAGGAACAGACTGAGGAGCACTGCAATTAGGGTGACCAAGAGGAGGCTATTTTAGTAATCCTGGTGTGAAACAAGGGTTTCCCAGGGCCCCATGGGGTGGTTGCTGTGGAGATGGTAGGAAGTGGCTGGTTCAGAAAGATTTTGAAGGAAAGGCCAAGAGGACTGGATGTGAGGCAGGCAGGAAGGAGGGGAATCTGTACAACTGAGCACCATGGATTAATGGATGAGATGGGAAGAACTGTGAGCAACTTCTTAGGGAACCACCTCAGTCCATCCCAGCTGCTATAACAGACACTACAGACAGGGTAGCTTAAAAAAACAGGCATTTTTTTTTCTCACAGTTATGGAGGCTGGAAGTCCAAGATGAAAGGCACCAGCAGATTCAATGTCTGGTGAAAGCTGCTTCTTCCTAGATGGCCATCTTTTCCCTGTGTCATCCTCACATGGTAGAAGGGACAAAGGAGTTCTCTGGGGTCTCTTTATAAAGGCACTAATCCCGTTCATGGCATCTCTGACTCGTGACTTAAGCTCCTCCTAATACCATTGCACTGAGGGTTAGGTTTCATCACATGAATTTAGGGAGACACAAACTTTCAGTCCGTAACGGAGAAGATCCCGAGTTCAGGTGGGGCCCCGTCAGATGCTGGGCTCTTTTGGACATCAAGAGCGATGTTGTGCATGCAGTTTAGGATCTTCCATACCATACCCCCGTGTTCTGAAATATTCGATGCTATTCGCTCAGTTGCTGTGGGCCCACTTTTCTTCACTGTACCAGGTACTCTGTGATCCTCACACCCCTTAGTTCTGCTAATTTTATTGAATTTGTTTGATTATTTCCTCCCCTCTATTTTCTCTGCTCTCCTTTTCTAAAACTGCTATAGTTTTTGTATTGGATCTCCTAAACAGGCCCATTTGCTTTTCTTTCCTCTCCTGTTTTCCATCTTTTAGTTTTTTTTCCTTTTTTTTCCAGATGTTTCTTTCTAATGAATTGACCATTACATTTCCTAAGCTCTGAAATGGCCAACAGACCGTAGAAAGACATTGCTTTAGGCTCCTGCTTGAAACCAGCAGCTTCAGCAAACTGCTGGCCTTGATTCAGGGCCAATCTTTTAGCATTTTTATTCTATTTCTAGAAGATTTTTCATCCCTTCCCTACTTGGGCTATAGCATTCTTAATCTCCAAGAGCCCTTTTATGTCACTGGAAGGTTCTTTCTTAGAGCTTCTTATTAATTTATGACAGAGAATCAGACTCATCTCCAGGATATGGCACCTAGCAGGGTGGAGCCAAGACCCCACAAGTTCAAGTTTGGGCCCATGTTCAATGCCACAACCTTCCCTGAGATCTAGCTTTTCTTCCTCCCAAGAAAACCATCCTCAGCCCTGGCTGGTGTGGCTCAGTGGATTGAATGTTGGCCTAACAACCAAAGGGTTGCCCATTTGATTCCCTGTCAGGGCACATGCCTGGGTTGAGGGCCAGGTCCCCAGTATGGGGTGCACAAGAGGCAACCATACATTGATGTTTTTCTCCTCTTTTTCCCTCCCTTCCCCTCTCTCTAAAAATAAATAAATAAAACCTTAAAAAAGGAGGAAAAAAAAGAAAACCATCCTCAGCCTCCTGAGGGATCCATCTCTGGGGCTCTCCCAGGACTGTTCAACTGCCTCCTAAACAATCATCACCAGGGAGGAAGAGGGACACCGAGAAAATACACGTGCTGCAAACTGTGTATGTGGTTCTACAGGTAATGTGTACATACTGTTTCACAGCAAAGCCCTCAAGGTGTTATTTTTATTTTAGAAAAAAAAAAATAACACGTTTCAGCCCACTGAATGAACTTTTGTGTCTGGCTATAAACGTTGTCCTTTGCTGTACCAGAAGTTTAAATATCTGTCAACCTAGCTGAGTGTTAGTATCCTCGCTCCAAGTCCTCTTAAACACCAAGGGAGTCAATTGACCCGCAGGCTCTCCTACTCCCAGTAAGGGCTGGGGGCCAAGATGGTTTTTAATCCGCACGCTGTACATTGTAATTCTGAGACGCTTTTGGACTAGAGTTGCGCCATTCAGTCGGGATAGTAAATTAAAATGAGATTAAATTAAGTGAGATTAAAACCAAAACCTTTCGCGGGCCTCACTCAGTATTTACTGCCACAGGGTCGCACGCGGGGACCCAGGGGGAACTTTCGCTCCCGGAACCCGCCGCGCGGCGCTGCGCAGCACGGAGAAACTCGCTAGGGCACCGGACGCATGGTACGCGCGCAGCCGCGGTTCCGGTGTCGACCCCGCCGGAGGAGGAGCGGGAAAGCGCGCAGGCTGAGGTACACGTCGCTGGCCAGCAGCCTCTGCCCGCGCGCCGGAGTGCCTGGTTACGTCCCCCGGCCCCACAGAAGTCCGGCCGAGCTCCCGGCTGGCTGCTCCGGCTACTGGCCCCGCGTCCCAGCCCCACCCCCTTCCTGCTGCTGAGTGACCACAGGTGCCCTTGTCACAGCAAAGGGCGGAGGGAACCTGCCCTTTGCTGGGTGCTGAGGGGCCGGCTCCTTCTCCACGCAGTGGTCCCGGAAGGCTGTTGCAGTTAGTGGAGTCTATGTTTAGCCATTGTTAGAGGGAGGCTTGGTCTTTTGTGTCCAAAATCCATTCCGTTCTCGTGGGGCCTGCAGGAATCCTTGAACTACTACTTGGGGTCAGGTACTTCTCTAAACAGACATGGCAATGTGTAAGTGCAGGTGTTGAAGGCCTCGTGAGCAGGCCACTTTCCGGAGAAAAAAAGGGAGACTTTAAAGAGGAGGTGATAGTAAGCTGGGCATTGAAGGAGGATTAGAAGTTTGCCAAAAAGGGAAAGGATGAGAACTTAAGATGTGGGAACAGGAATCACGTGTTTGGGGAGTTGTTGATTCCCCGCTGTGTGGGGAGATGTTTCTGGTTTGGGCTTAGGTGAGTCCAGTGGTCAGGGGGCTACAAAGCTGGGTCCAGGAGCACAGGGGTTACCAGTGGATTTCAGGGGTCCTAGGAGGTTCCTGTGGTGAAACCTGACAGTCTAGTGATCTTTCCACAGTCTCCCTGTGATTGTTGTAAAACGAGGCTTCCTTGCTCTTTCCCCATATCCCAGAACCCCCTTGGGGGCAGACTGAATTGGTAGATTAAACTGTGGACCTGGGATTGTAAGCTACGTCCCTCTAGGTGGCATTTGTAAAATAGTATTCTACTTGCTGATATGGACAAGGGTTTAAGTGTGTGTTTTTTCCCTTTTGGTTTTTTGATTTGAATATAGTACTCATGAATGCAACATGAATGTCTGTTACTTAAAAATATAACTTTGAGAACAACCTCCCCCAAACCACAGGCATCATGTTGAAACAAATGTCCTCCACCACAGGGAGAGTGTGGTCCACTTCTTGCACCCCATACCTTCCTCAGGCAGCAGACAACAGGAAGTGCTGGGGTCGCTTCAAATTCAGGGTCAGGGGGTTGTTAATAAGTCAGGTGCCATTTTATTCATTTTGAAACCAGCCACCTTCATTTGAATGCAAGTATCATTCTTATCAAGTAATTTTTGTCATGCAGCTCCACTTGACTCCCCCTCAGTGTGTGCAGGTCATTCTCACAGAACTCTGTGTGCAGGTCTTGCTGTTACTTTATCTGTAGATGGAGAATTAAAGGCTTAGGTGAAGAAAACTAGGAAGAAAAGAGGATGTTCCACATCTGAGACTGTGTTGACCCTAAAATCTGAACTCTTAACCAAAAGATGTAAACTTAAAGGTGTTGGGTGAGGATTCTGAGAAGTCTGTGTCCTGATGGTCTGATCCGAGAATCTGGATGGTTAGAACACCCAGTGGTCTGCCAGGTGTCTGGGTGGGCTCCTGCCTCCTGTGCTCCAGGAGAAAACCGTCCTGGCTCACCAAAATACAGGTTTCTGTGCGTTCACATTGGTGCACGGTGATGCTGGTGATCTCGGATTGGCGGGGGTGCTAAGAGCAGTTTTATGAAGCTTGGTAATTGAAATAGAGAAAACCATGGTCGAATTGCCTTTACATGGTGGCAGCTGTGCCTCTGGTGGCGATGGGGAGCCTCATGGCTAAAGGGGGCCTTGTGGTTGGAAGGTGGGGGCTGTCTTCCTGAAGGAGCTGTTGGTCCTTTTGGAGCTGGAGTGTTCCAGACACAGTCATCTTCCCTGAACCAGTTTCTTTTTTTTATGTGTTCAAAGCAGGCCCCGATGTGCATGACTGAAGATTTTAGCTCTGTATTGAAAGCATTATGATGGAGTATTACAATGTCACATACCTGAGGGACAAAAAAAGCTATTTTGAAGGGGTGGTGGCTCCATGCTCTTACTGTCTGGTGGGAGAATAAATTAGCACAACCTCTCTGGAGGCTATTCTGGCAATATTTACCAAAATTAAAAGTGATTTTTGTTGTCAGGCTCCGTGGGGAGCACCATGCAGGGCCACTTCTCAGCATCTGCTCCACAAACACCCAGGTATGAGCACAATTAGAGTTGCCACCTGTATCTCTTTCTTTGCACATTTGCTTGGCTGGCTCCTTCTCACCCTGAGCCCTAGCTCTCCTTCTCCCAGGAGGGCCTGCTTCAGGAGCACTCTGTTTAGAGGCCAGGACTCTGTATGTCTGGCTCACGTCCAACCCCATGTGGAACCCAGCTAGTTGTTGCTACCTCCCAGACACTCAGAGGCTTAACGGCAGCACATGGGGTGTGGGAGACACCAAGGTCTCTGGCTGCTGCAGATACATGACCTAATTGGTGTCTGATGTTAGTGCAGCATGTGGTTGAGCCGCTTTTGTCAAAACTTACTTTTTCGTTGTCTGCATAGACCTTTTATGAACCAGTAGCTTTAATTAAAAGAGGAATTCTGCTATCTCATTTTTATTTACTTCTATCATTTTGAAAAATTAAAAAGCTCTAGATAGTTCAAACACCCAGTAGATCCATCCACCACACCCAGAGCCCACTTCTTGTGGTTTTGGGTTTTCTGTGTGTAAAAGAAAAACTTAATGCTGAAGTCAAAGCATCTCTGTTGTTAAAAAATAAATGACACTTAATAGACTTTTAAAATTGATTACAAAAGTCATACATGCTTATTACAGAAGAGTTGGAGAAAATTGAGAAGCACTGAGAACAAAACAAAAATCATTTGTAGCCCTGTAACCTTGCAAACATCTGGGTGTTTACCTTGAGTCTTCTTTTTAACTCTGACCGTCGTTTTCCATTGGCGGTATTGCGGGAGCCCCTTGCAGTCAGCTTGTGCCCCCCACAGTCGGGCTGCAGCCCCAACACCTCGCACATATGTGCCCTGGCTCTCTCAGACCCCTTCTGGACCATGTGGGTTAGTTCTAGTTTTTCAGTATTATAAATAACACTGCAGCGAATGTATATGTGCATCTTCATGTTCACCTCTGATTATTTTCTTAGGATGTGTTTTAAACTACAACCATGGAATAAAGGACCCACATTTTCAGTTTTCATATCTCATTTTGAAGTGATTGGAAAGTGCCCTTTGGGATGGAGGAGTCGATGCCATGGGCATCACCTACACTGGCTCAGCCCTGCCAGTGGCCTATGAGATACTGCCGAGTTAATGTGTGAAGTCCTCTTGCAGACAAACAAAACAGATTTGGCTGCCTGCTGCAACAAAAGTTATACTTGTGAGGCAGGTGCTGGTACAAAAGGAGAGAGGTTTCATTCAGGTGCCACACAACCTGGGAGAATGGCAGACTCCCTTCTCAAAGACCATCTCAGTCTTCCTGCTCAACCTTGAGGTTCTCATAGGGATAGAGAGGGGAGGGCTTTTTTCCTATGCAATTGTCTTGCCAGCTTTTGGTACCCTCGGGGCCCTATCCATCTACCTTTCTAGCTTTCCCAGTACGCTGGACCCTGTCCATTCATATTTCTAGCTTTTGCCACTGGGGTCCTATCCATTCACCTTTCTAGCTTTTGGGCCACTTGGGCCCTATCCATTCTTATTTCTAGCTCTCACAGCTCTCAGTGTAAGAGCCTTCCCCTGCCACTATCTTGGCTGATGGGGAGACCCTCCAGTGGTCCTATCGACTGTCTCTGTAACCCTCTGTCAGTGCAGCTCCCCATCCCTGACTCTTCTCCATCACTGAGGCTCCTCATCACTAGGATATGACAGACAGGTGGGACCAGCCAGGCCTGGGTGTGGATCACCACTTCACCTGTTATCATGTGGCCTCTGTTCCCTTGCAGTTGTTGCTGTGACTGCTCACTGCATCCATTCACAGTCCACAGTGCCTTTATGACCTTAACCACTGCCCCAGGCCCAGGAGGGAGGGTGTGTCAGCCCTGTTTTCCAGTTTCCATCTGATGCTGACTGTCCCCTCCCCCAGCACAGTGCAGCTCCTGGTGCCCCCAGGGGAATGAGGCAGAGAGGGGAGGTACCTGTTCTCTAAGACCCCAGAGAGGAGGCCTTGAGGAGAGGAGAGTCACGTTGATTTTGATGGCTGCAGCTGTGGCACTGCATCTATAACCCTCTCGTGCCTCCTGGGGAGAGGGGTGGGAAAGCAGTCACTTCCTGCTCATTGGTCCAGCCATCTACCTTGTGTCTGTGTGAGCAGCACCTGGCTGCCAGAGTGTTCTGCTTTTCAGCACCCCAGAAAGTGCTGTCACTTCAAACTGGTACCCTTAGAACATCTCTCCTATGCTCTTACCAGCAAGAAAGTGACCCAGAAACACTGCATAATATGTTTTCTGTTTGCAAATTTGCTTTGTTTTAGTCGCCTTGTCCCCGTCCCCATTCTACTGCCCCCCCCCCAAGCAAATTGAGATGGATTTGCTAGAAGTCAGAAAAGAAAACATGTTAAAGCTGCCCTGGTTTGCTTTCCACTGGCTTTCCTTCTTTCTTTCTGAAACTGGCATATTGCACATGTTTATTACATTTTTTTGTTTTCTCTGGTCAAGCCTAGCTGTTCTCTTGTAATATGTCAGGTTTTTTATAGTAACAGAAATCCAGGGTGCAAAACCAGAAGTGAGCCTGCCTCTGAACCATGTGTAGAGGGCAAAGCACAGAGAAGTCCTAGAGCACAGTCTGGCTTTTTGGTAGGTGGCCTATCATGTGGAAACAGTGTGGGCAAGTGGATTTGGAAGTGAACTTGGTTAAAGGCCCTGAAGTCCTACGGAATATTTTCCCAGGACTTGGGAGCAGCCAGACAGAGCTGAGAGGCTCCACATGAAGCCCCTGTGGGCAGTGAGGGTTGTCTCTGAGGTGTTGGATCTCCTCCCACCTTGCATTGAGGTTGGAGCTGTTCTCTTCCTGGCCAGGCTGAGAGACTGTCTTATGAGGAGCCTTTGGCTGCAGAAGAAGCCAGCTGAGGAGACTGGCAGGCCATTCCACACACTAGTGCGTCAGTACAAAGTGTAGCTTGACTCAAGCCATTTTTATTGTTGTGGAGTTTGTTTTGTTAAGTAATTATAAAATGTTGTATATAGTCTATTTTGTAAATTAAGAACAGAGAACAAAGCTGTTTAGTGCATGCATATAACGAGAACATTTGTTTTCTCCCTGTAACAAGTTAATGAAAAAGTGAGAATCTGTCAGGGAAAACATGCTGAGCATGGGAGAAACAGACCCCACAGAGCCATACTAGAGCTCTCAGGGAGGCAGCCCTGGCCTGGGGACAGGCTGGGCCACCTCCTGCTGGGCATGGCCACCTGCTGGGTGATTCCTGACCTTCCTTGATTTTCAGGGCCTTTCGGAAAGGGGGATGAGACTTACAGCATTTATTCTATAATGTTGCTGGTGGCCCATTGGAAGACATCCTGTCAGCCCCTGGCATTCAGGAGCACCCTCTGGGGTCCCTGTGCCTGTCACCACCTTTCAGGACCAACTCAACCGGCCCACTTGTCTGCTCCTGTCATGGACACTGCTCTGACCCAGAGCCACAGCTAAAGCTGAGAGGGCAGCAGAGGCCACAGGGCATTTGGGGAGGGGGGAGCAGAGACCTTTCTTAGCTCCAGAGGCTGCAGTTGGGAGGAGGAATTCTGAAGGAGCTGTGAAATTGGGGGTTTCAAACGAGGGCAAATGGTTATTGACCTTAATGACTGCACTGGCCCTAGTCAGGACCCATTTTCAATTAAGCTACTAGTAAGGAGTCTAGGGTAGCAGGTGGTCTCCTCACCTCTTGAAGAGCTAAACTTCAGTTAAAACTGCCATTAGTGCAGAAGCAATTTGGAAAGTGTGAGCTCACACTGGACTGTCTGTGGGGAAGTGCCCTAGAGTGGAACGGGAGTCCACAGTCAGACTTGCCCTTGAAGGCAGGTGCTTTGGACTGACCAGGGCCCTCCCCAGGTCTCCCTTCTCTCTGCCTTCAAAGAATTCTAGTTGGAAGTCAGCTGGTTACATCCCCTCCCAGGGCGTTCTCACTTCTTGCTGACAATTTTGGTCATTATTTAGTAATCTTTTGGGGGAGAGAAGGAAGAATTTTCAGCTTAAAAAAACAGACTGACAATATTCACACTTGTGAACTTGCTTTATTTAAGACCCTGCACATCGCCAAGTTCCCGGACATCCAGCGTTTGGTAAGCATTTGGGAGTAGAATCAAACCCTGGACCTGCGTGGGATCCCTGGGGTCCCCTGGCCTTGCCTGCTGATGGAGAGAACATTTGCTCGGTGGCCCGTAGTACTTATCCCTCTTAGCTAGTCTTTTTTCAGGCTCAGATTTTTAAAAACCATCATTCGATATTTTCCTTAAGTGTGCGAGGGCTCAGAATGAGCTACCCCAAGTGTGCCTCAGTGCTACATGGGTTATTTTGAGCTAAAGGCACCTGGGGCCCTGTGGGCTCAAGAAAAACTTCTGTCCCTCACTCCTCTTAACTATCTAGAGGAATTTGAATTTCCTAATTGCCCATAAGAAGGGATTTCCAGATGTAAGCTCTCCTGACCTGTCTGTATGGCAGGGCAGACTTCTGACTACTGCCCCTCTGCTCTGCTCCTCACCCTTCTTAGCGGCCTCCCTCCCCTCTGAAGCCCCAAGGTGCCTGACCTCGTCCTTTGCTCAGAATGCCGAACACACCTCATTTTCCCCTGTCCCCAACCTGTATATATGTGGGGTCTCTGACTCTCTCATATATGTGGGACTTCCATGCACATGAGAGTAAATTTGATTTTCCCTTCTCATTCTCTTTCTCCTCGATTTGTTTCTCCATCTAGCCAAAAGAACCAGAGGAGGGAAAGGAGAATTTCTCCCCTTCCCCACAAGTGCACTGAATTCTATATGCTCCTCCTTGGTTTTACCTATTTTGGTTCATTGTTTTAGATTCTTGTCTGTTTTTGAAATCCTTACACTTATGAGATTAAATGTTGGACATTTACATTCCAAAGGTAGTATATTGTGAGAGTCGGCATTTCTCACGTAGGAGGTTACTTTATGAGGAAAAGTTAGGCCAGCTCGTTCTGGTTGGGTATTGCAAATCTTCGGGGGGCGGGGGCGGTTAGGAGGGGGTGAGGCGCAGTAGCATGTGGTGCCCTCTCTTCTTCCAGCCTCACCCCAGGGCAACTGAGTCGATGTTTGTTGGTGCAATGCTGCCCCACGTGGTGATGTCCTTCCGCCTGGTCTGCACAGCAGCCGCCCGCTCACTGGCTCCCTCAAGATGTGGAGGAAGCCGCCCTCTGCACATGGCCCCGGCAGCCCGCTCTGACAAGAGTGCCCCAGTGTTCACCCGAGCACTGGCCTTTGGGGACAGAGTTGCCCTCGTTGACCAGCATGGCCGCCACACATACAAGGACCTTTACTGCCGCAGCCTCCGCCTGTCACAGGAGATCTGCAGGCTCCGTGAGTGTGCCAGCCAGGACCTCCGGGAGGAGAGGGTCGCCTTTTTGTGCTCCAACGATGTCTCCTACGTGGTTGCGCAGTGGGCCTCGTGGATGAGCGGCGGCATTGCCGTCCCTCTCTACAGGAAGTACCCCCAGGCTGACCTGGAGTACTTCATCCAGGACTCCCGGAGCTCTGTGGTCCTTGCTGGCCAGGAGTATGTAGAGCTCCTGGATCCAGTGGTCAGGAAGCTAGGGGTCCCACTCTTGCCTCTCCCACCTGCCGTCTACAGTGGGGCGGCTGAGGAGCACAGGGAGGGGGAGGTGCCGGAGCAGAACTGGAGAGACCGGGGCGCCATGATCATCTACACCAGCGGGACCACGGGGAGGCCCAAGGGCGTCTTGAGCACCCATCACAACATCAGGGCTGCGGTGAGTGCTTGCGTGGGCCACCACTGTTGGGAGGGGTCAGTCAATCATAGCCACAGTTACAATGTGGCCGCTGGAGGTGCTGTGGTGTTCATTTACTTTTCTGTAGGGCCATTCACCATCCTACCAACCACATCTGAAACATGCAGCAGTAAGGGGTCACAGTGCCATGTAACCAACAGTGCCACTAAGCCATGCAGGACAGTGCCTGTCAAAGGGCCAAGGGGATGCAGCACTGAAGTGCAGAGCACGTTACAAACCCACCGAGGGGCTGCCCCAGGGCTGTGTGGCATGGGAAGGACAGGTTAGACCACTGGACGTGATATTAAGGTGGTCTTTGGAGGTGAGCCATAAAGCAAGTGTCAGGGCGCGTGATCAGCACCCAGTATGGGGCTTATCTGTGAAACCTGAAAGCAGGAACTCATATGGGCCAATGTCTTGGGTACTATTTTTGTGTTCTGTAGCCTTAGTTACCATCTTTGCAAAACTCCCCAGCCACATTAAGTATCTATAATTTATACCTTTCACCCTTCCAAAAAACTATTCAATGTACAATGAAGACTGTTATACAGGAGCAATACAATGAAACAGAAGCCCTAACCATAACAGGAAGGAAGTCAATACCATTGAGTCTTAGGCTAACTCAGCCCTATAAGTCAGTGGTAAACTGAATCCAGACTGGCTGCAAGAGAGCACAATTGACATGACTTTTACCTCCTAGAGGAGATGGACTTTTCATCTGGAGAGACCATCTCTTGACTTGTATTTCTGAGAGGAGTGATAATCTCAAATGTGTTTGCACATAGCAGTCACTGAGGCATGCAGGACAATGTGCTCAGCAGTGACTTCAGATGATTCAAATGGGCGAGTCTGATACTGCTTCTCACTAAAAGCTGAGAATATGCCCAGAACACCCAGCACTGGGCTCCCTCATGGGCGAGCTGAGGTGAGGATGGGGCTGGAAGCATCAGGGAGCTCAGACAGGCCTCAGAGGTTGTACAGCTCGATGCAACACTGGCCTCTGGTGAGGCCTGAGGTGCCAGGGCCTGTCAGAGCTGAAATTGCACCTCTGACCATCAGGGAGGGAGCCACCAAGAGTGTTTGCACCTCTGAGCTCCGGGAGAAAGACATGGGACATCAAATTAAACACCCATTCAAACTGACTAAAGCCCTCGACTTCGACTCTGTTCTCCACATAGGGGGAGTGGGTAGACCCTCAGCCAGACCCTCATCCTTCCATCACCACTTCCTGTAGATGCCATTGAGGATGGGGAGAAGAGGAATAAGCCTTCCTCTCCCTCTTCCTCTCAGCTGAGGAGGCCCCCTCTGTGTTCCTCCATCTGTGTGGTGGCTTCCTTCCTGTCTGAGGCTATGCTATTGTCCTGCAGGTGACGGGGCTGGTCCACAAGTGGGCGTGGACAAAAGACGATGTGATCCTTCATGTCCTACCACTGCACCATGTCCACGGTGTGGTCAACAAGCTGCTCTGTCCACTCTGGGTGGGAGCCACCTGTGTGATGCTCCCGGAGTTCAATGCCCAGCTGGTAAGTTAGAGATGAGCTCTCTGCATGGCCAGTTGTGCGCCCGAGGACCAGGCACCTTTCTCTGGTGTAGACGTTGCCAGCAGTGCAAGTTTTCTGTTGCCATCATAACAAATGATCCCAATCTGAGGGCTTAAAACAGCCCAAGTTTATTCCGTTACAGGCAGAGGTCCAAAATGAGTCTCGTGGAGCCAAAATCAAGAGGTAGGCAGGGTGGGCTGATTCCATTGGGAGGCTCCAGTGGAGAACCTGTTTTTGTCTCTTCCAGTGTCTAGGCACCATGGTCCTCTCCTTGTGGCTGTATCACTTCCATCTCTGCTTCTGTGGTTACCTGTCCCTGTGCCTCCCCCTCTTAAGGACCCCAGGATCGCACTGGGCCCTCCCAGATATCTAGGGCAAGCTCCTCATCCAAAGATCCTTAACTGAATCACATCTGCAAAGTAACTTTTACAACATGAGGTGCCATATCTCTGGAGAAGAGGACATTTGGGGGCCATTCTTTAGTCAACCGCCCTGGCTGTTGGCAGTTCTGGAGTGGATAGCTCAGCCAGGAACCCTTTGGTAGTCTCCTTGCTTATCCCCTTTTCAGCATGTTGTTCTTTCCCAATGTGCTGTGAGGCCACAGGGGCATGCACAGGTGGTTGTGGCTGTGTGGAGAGGGAAGTGGGAGCGGAACCATCACTGTGGAGCAGAGCAAACCATGAAGGACCCTGTTTTGAAGGGGAAGGGACTTGGGACCTGGCCCTGCCACTTGACACTTGGGACGTGGCATGTAGCTCTCCCTTGGAGCCTTTTGGATCCTGTCCTGAGAGCCCTGGCACAGCTCCAGAATGGGGGCAGGCGGGCAGGGCTCTGGGACTTCCTCCTGTCCTCCTTCAGCCACCAAGCTCTGCCTTCATCTTCTTATGTTTTATTTTTCAGCTGCAGGACTCTAAGTGTTTTTAGTTGAACAGAGTCTGATGCTGCCTTTCAGGGCGGAGTGCTGAGGCACCATACGCCTTCAAAGATGAAGGCCTGCACATGGCCTACTGGCCCAGGGATCAGGCCGCTTCCTCTACCCTCTTTTCCTTGTGGGTCTCTGACTGAGGGTCCTTCTAAGTCTACGATTCACAGCATGGCTCCCTCTAACCCACATATCGCCGTACTGAAGGGAGGGATGGCTGGCTGGGTTGGAGGTTGTAGGGGCAGCATCTGAGGCTGTTTGCCTGGCAGGGAGTGACTGCTAAGTGGGTATGGTCACAGGGCCACGTGAGGAAAGCCTCACCTCTGGCGGGGAGGCTTACCTGACCGGGAGGCTAGTGCACAAGAATGCAGCTGTGCTTTGAGCTCTCCAAGACCCCTAATTCTCTACTCACTAGGAGGGCCTCCCCAGAGCGAGATGGCGCACAGTGAAGCCCCATCCTTGTGTGAGTTACTGCGTGCCTCTCTTCCAGCACAGCCTACTCTGCTCCACCAAGTTTTCTCAGGAGCCAGAGCTGCTCCTGCAGATTCCTGCTGCCCACACTCCAGTGTTGGTTGATTATAGGGGAAAGGAGGAAGAGCTGAGTCTCTAGATTCCCCATAAACACAGGGAGAGCAGGTCCCCACCCTGGCCCAGAGCCTCAGAAAGCCTGGACCAGGAACTCAGCGGCCAAGCCTCAGTCGCTGATAGACTTCTCAAGTAGATGTTGCCAGAGTCCTCATTTCCCAGTGCTGCTTGAGGAGTGACATGGACGCTCAGTAGGCCTGGCAGGGATGTGTTGTGGGATGGGCACAGCAGTGGAACAAATAAAAATTGAGCAGGTCTCTTCTTCCCCAAACAGAGACCCAGGAATGGTAAACAAAAGCAGGAAAGAAGTGTGGCTGGTCTTCCTCTCTGGCAAAGCCAGGCCTTGTCCCCTTCTCACCTCTCCCAACACCACCATTCTTCTCCAGTTGCACTGGCTGCCCTGCTTTCCAGACTCCACATGCCCACTTCAGTCAGTACGCTGTCCCTGCTGACCCTCGGCCTATCCTTGATTCATTCACCTCTCTGCAAGTCTTTGCTCACACATCACTCAGCAAGGCCCAGCCACTCGCACTGCAGCCGTCCCTCCCCAGCCCATCCTGGCCCTGACCCTGTACTGTTTATCAGAGCACTTACCACCTTGAATCCCCGCAGAATCATCTCCTTTATCCCCCTGGTGGGCCTACCCTGAAGACATGTTTTCCTCAGTTCACAGTGTGTCCCCAGGGCCTAGTGCATAGAGGGTCTGGGTGTTAGTGAGTGGATGGATAATGGATGGTTATCAAGGCGATGCATGGCCTCCTGGGCCTCTCCATTCTCCACTGGCTCTGAGGACCCTGAGGACACATTGGTGGGCAGCAGGTCCATACCCTTCTGTATTATTTAAATATCATGACAGGCTGGATCTGTGCAACAGGCATATGGAGACAAAGTCCCATAAATCATTTAGAGGAGAGGTTATTTGTTTAATAAAGTTTTACTCTATCAACTCCTCTGAAAGCAGAGCATAAATGCCTACAATGTAACATGGTTGTCTACCTAAAATTTATTACCATAGTCTCTTAAAGTGATAAACTTCTCTGCAAAGCTCTGCCTTTGTGCATGTTTATAAAGGCCAAGACGGCAGGATCCAGCCTCTTGTGTTCGTGGCCCGTGACCATGGACGGTGTGATGCATGGATGGGCTCATTCGTGTCATTGACTGTGGGAGAGTTCACATGAAACATGGCAGAGAACCTCATTCTTGATGTGTGGAAGGCCCCACCTTCCATCCTTGGTGTTCCACCCTCTGAAGAGGTCTTGTTGAAACCAACAAGCTTGAGGGAATTGACTTTGTTGAATATGTTCCTGTGTAACTTAGGTGTTGTGAAAATGAGAATACATTTTGGACAAGTAAGCACTCGACAGAGAAAATACCTACAGGGTTTTCATATCTACCCCCAGAGCTCCAGGTTTTGTATATTCTTTGGCCTACTGGGCATTGTCCTACCTCTCCACAGGTGCCCCGCCTAGGGGCCTGGAAGCACATGGGTGCCTTAAACACCAAGCCTGCCGCACTCTGAACAGGGAGGGCTATCGCCCGTCATTAGGATGCTCCTTTCTCCTGTTGAGGTGTTGGGGACAAAAGAGGCCACCAGGGCAGTTCACAAGGAGGGTCAAATCTCAGACCTTTGAGCTTCCTGGCACTAACTTGGAATTTCTCAGAACTGTGCAGCAGAGCTAAACATTGAAACAAATTTCATGTGGTGGTTGATAAAGACTGCAACCCTGAGTTTCAGAATTTTGTGAATTTAGAAATTTATGATAGTAAATCCTGCTTTCAGCATTATTAAATTTTGGAGGGTTGTTTAAGCTTATATTTAAGAAGTTAGTGTAAACCAGTGGTATGGGGTGACTAGAAACCTGCAGTGGTGTTTAAGTTGTAGGTCCCAGGGTCCTCAGGTCATCCCGCTGAACAAAATGCATGCTAACAGTGGGGTGGCAGGCTGTCATATCCTGCAAGGCTGACTAATGAGGTGACAGTGACTTAGGAGGACAGACAGGAAGATGGATGGGCTAACTGCCTGATGTCACCCCCGAGGAACAAAGTCTGGCTGTTGATGAGCTGTCCAGAGTCTCGATCGATTTCTTGTCCCAGCTGACTTCGCTCTAGCCAACTTCCTCGGGACCTGGTGGCAGGAGCACTGAATCAGGGCAGGACCACAGGGCTAGTATGTGCTCCTCTGTTGGTCTCCTGGGTGCCTGCTCAAGGGCAGGGGCTCTGCCCCACAGGCAGCTGGGGAACCACCAGTGCATTCTGTTGAGGCCAGCACCCCTGCCCACGACAGCATGTGGTTAAACATGCTGCCCTGTCTGACTTGTGGCCCCAGACCAAGTTCATTCTGGAATCTGAGAAACTGGATCTTGTTTAAGTGGATGGGTGATGGGGTGGTGATTTCAGGCAATGTGTGTGTCAAGGTACAGGCAGAGTTTGGGGGAGTGAAGCAAAGAACATTATGCTGCACTGGCCCCATAGATCTGATCCACAGTGTGGGCTCACTGGGCTCAAGGTGCTCTCAGCCCATCAACTCTGCTCCACAATGTGCAGTTGCTGGTTAGGGGGTGCTCACACCTCAGATCTGCTCCACAGTGTGGGGGTCATTAGGGCAAGAGGCTCTCGCAGGCCTTAGGAGCCAGACAGGCAGCTATTTTCCCATCTCCAGTCTTTCATTATGGAGTGCCCTTCCTTATTGCCAGATTTTGGCCAGAGCAACTTAAAAACAGACCAAGAACCCCTTCCTGTGTGTGGTGAAGAATTACCAAAAACTAGGTGATGAGTTCATCTGTGAGGGGTCGTTGCTTTAAGCTAGTTAAGTGTCGCAGCTTCTCACCTGCAGTCAATCCTTACCCTGCTTTTGCTCAGCATGGCAGTACTGCCAGTTAGGGTCCAAGCCAGGTTCCAGTCCTGGCTGTACAGCAGGGTCACACTGGGGAGATGGTGAGTAAAAGAAGTGCCTGCATCCCTCACATCCAATGTCTAGCAGGACCCCAACTACCAGCAGCCCAACTTGGGAACTGCTATTTGGTCTTGCTATGACAGTTCACATCAGATCAGATAGGAGAGTTTTCACTACTAAAATGTGAGGCCCAGAGAGGGAGCCCCCAGAGCTATAATTTTAAGTTATTGATGTGTTAGAACAACCTGGAGGAGGAATGCTGCTGATTTAATACCTGCTTCAGCACAGAGGCTGCCTTCTTTGCTGATTTGTGTGACTCTGAGA
Source organism: Carollia perspicillata (assembly GCA_004027735.1). Taxonomy (NCBI): domain Eukaryota; kingdom Metazoa; phylum Chordata; class Mammalia; order Chiroptera; family Phyllostomidae; genus Carollia; species Carollia perspicillata. Next base: position 6,013 of record PVKM010002165.1, on the reverse strand, counting down.
ATGGCGAGGACTTCCCAGCTACGTGTGCGTCTTGGGTGGATGCCTCTGTGCCAGGGTCAGATGTCTCCATTGATGATCACAGGACCAGTTAGCATCCTTTATTTGGCTGAATGTGCTCCATTCTTCCTTTAGTCCCCTGTGGGAACCCTGGGTGGGACCATGTGTGTGGCTGGTGGAGGAGGCCTGGCCAGGACCACGGGCCAGAGTGGACAGAGGGCCCACAAGGCCTGTCCTCCCTCCTCTCATGCCAGAGCATGTACCTTACCTGGGACATGAGCAGTTTAATTCTCTGCCATTCTGTGCCCTCTTGTCCAAGTGCTCATGGTAACAGATGAGCCTTTTTAGGAAGTGGAATAAGGACCAGGCTCAGGTGAAGTTGTTGCCAGGACTTGGTGGTGACGGGGTCTACGTCCAGGTCAGCTACCCTAAACACAGCCCAGCTGCTCACCTCTAAAAGCTGTGATGGGCAAGACAAAGATAGGAGCCCTGAGGATGCTACTCCCCAACTAGATCAGGATACTGACCTCTCAGGGAGCCTGAGTGGTGTCTGGTGTGTCCACTGGCTGTGCGCCTCCCAGGACCCACGCCTCTCCCAGGGACAGGTGGCGCAACCTGCATTTCTTTGTAAGCCAGTGAGAAGTATAGTAGGATGCCACACAGTGTTTCCAGCAAATCTGCATTTCAGAGCTTGCAAGGGACCTGAGGGATTTAGTCCAAATTAATACCATGTTGTGAGAATAGAGAAGCTAAAGGTCTTTGTCAAGATCATAGCTGCTCCTGGGGCAGTGAGGGCAGCCTGTCAGTGGCTTTGCCAAGGCCTGGATTTCCAGCACTCTTTCTCACTGCTGGACTGCTGCTTCATGTGCAGTGATTCTGAGCCATTAGGTTTTATGGCCTCTCTACTCCGCATAGGAAGAAGTGTGATTGTAGGAAAGGGTACTCCATGACCACATTTAAAAAAAAATCTCCACCTCTCACTTCTATACACACTGATTTCCTATCTGCTCAGCAGTGGAGATATGGGGGTGGTGCTGACATAAGTGAGCTCCCTCAGTCGTTCCACATGTGGATTGCTTTAACAGGACTTGTTAATATTTTTCTCACGAATAATATAAGCTCACTTCTTTGCCTGTAAAGAATTATAGAATATGAGTTTTAAGGACCCTTAGAGACATAACCCAATCTAACCCCTCTTTTCATTGCAGTCTTAAAACCTTTTAATTATGTGATGCTTCAGACATCTACAAGAGAAATGAATGCCCATATGCCATTGCCCAGCTTCAACAACGATTAATTCAGAGCTGTTCTTGTTTCATCTAGAAACATCTTTTCCTAGGTGGTGGTCGTTTTCAAACAAATCCCAGACAGCTTATCATTTTAGCATCTCTAAGAGGTAGGAACACTTTTTCCTGAAAACCGATGTCATGGGGTAATGAGCAGGAATCCCATAATGTCACCTCTGACCATCAAGACTAATCCCATCAATGACCCCCGTTTTTTCAGTTTGTTAGAATTATATCTAAATAATTCCTGCCATGAGCCTGGCTGATAGATGATGCTTCTGTTGCTTCACATGCAGGTTTCCCCCTGGTCTTTTCCATGCATTTTCTCGTTTGCCTAAGAAATCAGGCCATGTGTCCTGCAGACTTCCCACCGTCTGGTTCTGTGGGGTACACATCTCTGTGGTGCCGCTTCACATGCATTTTCTGAAAATTGGGTTTGATCTGAAGGCATGATAAGATTTGGGGATTTTGTTCCATTTTGTTTTGTGAGGTGGTATTTGTGTTCCTGCAGCAGGGACACATTTGCCTCATTGTCTCTTATGCTGTGATATCAGCACCGACCAATGCCTAGTACCTAGAACCATCAATTCACTGGGGTTTGTAACACAGAGACTGTTGTCATGGCTTCTTTTATTTTAACTGAGGTGTGATTTACATGAGTAAATGTATGTGAATTACACACACAGCTGATGCATTTACATCTCTGTATATGTCTGGGTAGCAATCACCACCCAGATAGAGATAGAGAACGTGCACATCATCCCAGAATGTTCTCTCAGGCTCTTCCTCACCAGCACTCCTCACCTCCACGTGTACAGAGGTAACACTAGTCTGGCTCCTGTCCCCATGGGCTACTTTCACATGCTCTTCATGTATAATGGACTCGATAGTGTGCACTCCTCTGTGCTTTTCAGTTCATCACACTATTTCAAGGTTTTTTTACATGTTACATCTGTCGTAATTTGTTCTCTTTGATGTTTCTGTGTATATGAGAGGCCACAGTTTATCCATTCAGCTGTGGAAGGACATTGGATTGTTTCCAGTTTGGAGATGTTACAAACAAAGCTGCTGTAAACACTCTCACAGATCTTTCTTTGGACATTTGTCTTGGACCTATGCCTGCTGTGCTAGATACCAGCTGGCTGGGTGTATATTTAGTTTTGGTTGAACAGCCAAAGGATTCTCCGAAGTAGCTGCATGGTTCATACTCCCACAAGCAGAGGGAGTGCTCCAGGTAGCCACATCCTACCCCAGGTAGTTTTGTCAGTCTTAGCCACTCAGGTGGGTGTGTTTTCATTTCCTTTTATTGAGGTGTAGTGCACATATAGTGAAATGCACAGATCTAAGTGCATGCGTTAGCATGTTGTGATGAATACATCTGTGTAACACACACCCAAGTTGGGATATAAGACATTCCCACACCCCAGAAGTTCTCTCACAACTCCGTCCAGTGCTCCTCCTCCTGGAGGAAGCCACCTCTTCTGTTTTTTGTTTTTTAAAGATTTTGTTTATTTATTTTTAGAGAGATGGGGAAGGGAGGGAGAAAGAGAGGGAGATAAAGAGAAACATTGATGTACAAGAGATACATTGATCAGTTGTCTCTCGCACACCAACTGAGGACCTGGCCCACAACCCAGGCATGTCCCCTGACTGAGAATCGAACTGGCGACCCTTTGGTTTGCAGCCTGGAGCTCAGTCCACTGAGCTACACTAGCCAGGGCCACCTCTTCTGATTTTTATTGCTGTAAGTTAGTTTACCTGCTCTTGATCTTCACATAAATATATAATAGAAATGTAACATTTGTACTCTGTCTCACTTCTTTTGCTGAGCATATTTTTGAGATTTACCCATGCTGCATGTATGGGCAGCTAGTTCCTTTTTATCATCAGGTTCCCACTGTTCATCCATTCTCCTGTTGATGGACATTTGAATTGTTTACATTTTTGGCTTTATGAATAGAGCTGCTAAGAACATTCTCATATAAGCCTTTTTGCAGATGTTTGTTTTCATTTCTCCTGGGTAAATACCCAGGGGTAGAATCACTGGGTCACAGAGTCCTGTGCGGAACTTTATAAGAAACTACTGAACCATTTGCAGAGCAGTGGTGTGTTCTGTGCTCCTGGCAGCCATGGGAGAGCATCAGTGCTCCATACCTTTGCCAGTGTCAGGCTTTTGAAATTTCAGTCATCCTACTGGGTGTATAATGCTGCCTCATTGTCATTAAAATTTGCATTTCTCTGATGACTAGTGATGTTGAGCACTTTCTGTATAGTTATTGGTCATTCAAAGATTTTCTAATATGAAATGCCTCTTCAAGTCTTTTATCCATTTATTCATTGGGTTGTGTTTCCTATTATTATTAATCTGTAGGTGTTCGTTATGTGTTCTGGATGAAAAAAAAGAAAAGGTCAGAAATAGGTTTTGAGAATCTTTCCCCCACTCTCTGGCTTGTTTCACTTTTTAAACAGTCTTTTGACAAAGAGGAGTTTTAATTTTGGTAGATCTAACTGGAGAGTGGTAATGGTGGGCGTCATTGACCTCTCAGTCTTGGGGAAAACGGTGTGCTTTACTGTGATGTCTGATGTTAGCTGTGGTATTTTGTAGATACTGAATGTTAGTGTATTTTTATTGTGGTGTGGTTTGAATAGTATTAAATCGTTTTTCTTATCCGTGGTGATTGATGTTCATACAGCTTTCCCCCTTTATTTGTTTATTCTTTATTTATTTTCCCCTTTATTCTGTTGATGTGGTTAGTCACACTAGTTAAACTTTTTATAATTTCTAATTTCCTGATCTTATGATCCTTCAATAAACATTCTTTGTTATGCTGTGTTGTTCTTTTTATAGACTGCTGGGCCTTGCTAATATATTTTACAGGCTTTGCATCTGTGTCTATGAGGAACATAGGTCTGTAGTTGTCTTGTGGTGTCCTCGCTAGGCTTCTGTACAGGGGCATGCTCCCTTCTGAAAGGGGTTTGGTGTGCTCCTCTCTCCTGTCTCTGGGGATATCTCTATAAACCTGACAATACTCTTCCCACATGTGTTTGGTAGAATTCACCCTTGAAGACATCTAGACTGGACTTTTCCAGGAGGGTTTTCAATTAAGGAGTCAGTTTCTTTAATAGATGTAATACTTCTATTATTTTATTCTTTGTTTCTTGTGTCACTTGTGATTAGTTTTTGTTTTTAAAGGAAATCATTTATTTTGTCAAAACTGTCCAATTTATTTACATATAGTAGTTCATAATTCCTCTCACCTCTTTTTAAATATATTTTATTGATTATGCCATTACAGTTGTCCCATTCCCCCCTTCATTCTCCTCTACCCTGCACACCCCCTCCCACCCACACTCCCCCCTTTAGTTCATGTCCGTGTGTCATAAGTTCTTTAGCTTCTACATTTCCCACACTACTCTTGCCCTCTCCCTGTCTATTTTCTCCCCACTGTCTATGCTACTTATTCTCTGTACCTTCTCCCCCGCTCCTCCTCCCATTCCCCTGTTGCTAACCTTCCACATGATCTCCATTTCTGTGGCTTCGCTCCTGTTTTAGGTGTCCACTTAGTCTGCTATTGTTTTAGGTGTGGTTGTTAATAACTGTGAGTTTGCTGTCTTTTCACTGTTCATATTTTTTATCTTCTTTTTCTTACATCAGTTTCTTTAACATTTCATATAATAAGGGTTTAATGATGATGAACTCCTTGAACTTGACCTTATCTGAGAAGCGCTTTATCTGCCCTTCCATTCTAGATGAAAGCTTTGCTGGATAGAGTCATCTCGGATGTAGGTCCTTGCCTTTCATGACTTGGAAGACTTCTTTCCAGCCCCTTCTTGCCTGTAAGGGCTCTTTTGAGAAATCAGATGACAATCTGATGGGAACTCCTTTGTAGGTAACTGTCCCCTTATCTCTTGCTGCTTCTAGAATTCTCTCCTTCATTTTAATCTTGGCTAATGTAATTATGATGTGCCTTGGTGTGTTCCTCCTTGGGTCCAACTTCTTTGGGACTCTCTGAGCTTCCTGGACTTCCTGGAAGTCTATTTCCTGTGCCAGATTGGGGAAGTTCTCCTTTATTATTTGTTCAAATAACTTTTTCATTTGTTGCTCTTCCTCTTCTCCTTTCTGGTACCCCTATAATTCGGATGTTGGAATGTTTAAAGATGCCCTGGAGGTTCCTAAGCCTCTCCTCATTTTTTTGAATTCTTGTTTCTTCATTCTTTTCTGATGGGATGTTTCTTTCTTCCTTCTGGTCCACTCCATTGATGTGAGTCCCAGTTTTCTTCCCATCACTACTGGTTCCCTGTGCATTTTCCTTCATTTCACTTAGCATCGCCTTCATTTGTTCATCTAATTTGCAACCAAAATCAACCAGTTCTGTGAGCATCCTGATCACCAGTGTTTTGAACTGTGCATCTGATAGGTTGGCTGTCTCTTGGTCACTTAAAAGTATTGGCTCTGGGGCTTTGAGGTGTTCTGTTTGAGTCATATTTGGTCAGGTGGCTCCTGTTAGGTTTGGGTGGCAGAGCCTTAGATGTTTACCAGGGCGGGGCAACCTAGTCGCCAGGTTGTGATGCTGTCTGTGGGGGCGGGGTCAGAGAGGGAACAATGGCGCCTGTTCTGTGCTCTCTGGGATTTGCATCCCCTCTGCTGCCTCCCACAAGTAAACTGGGCCCCCCTGGCGCTGGTTCCCAGGTGGGCAGGCCTATGCATGCTCCAGGACCTTGCGAGTTTC